>WHVA01000619.1:0-60122 GCA_015179125.1 Gautieria morchelliformis | reverse complement strand
TCCCTCAGCCATTGAGACGGCTCTTAGAGGGCCAGGACCCTGAGGCCAAACAGTTTCGCAAGAACATCAGGCAGTACAATGCTGCATTTGCATTCACTTCCTTGGGAGCCGATTTGATCTAGATTTGCTTCGGGAGGGTCGTGGTCCATATGTCCTCAAGCTGCAGGGCGAACTGTATCATATTCATGGCTCTCTCATCCCTAACCCTGGGAGGCGGATACAGTATGCCCAACTTTATATATATGATCCAGCATTGGCTTTGGCACAGAGGAACGCGCGTAACCCAGGCTGTCTCCAAACTATCATGGGAGACTTGCAGGAAATGCTCCTCCTATGCAATCCTCATGTTCCCATATATAGACAAGCGGCTGAGAGGCTCAGAGCTCAGGGACAGAATGGTGAGATCCGGGCTAGGCTCACATACAGGGAACACAGGGATCCTAGGAGGTATAATATCCCTACTGCGGATGAGATTGCGGTGGTTCTTCCTGGAGATGGCATCATCCCTGAACCTAGGGATGTTATTGTCCAGCTCAAAGGTGGCGCTTTCGAAGGGTATCCGATATGAATCCAAACTATGCCTCTCTTCACTATGTCTTGCTCTTTCCCAGGGGAGAGTTGGGGTGGCAACCTGGTATTCGCTATCGCCAATTACCAGCGGGAGCGAAGTGGGCGTGTCACCCAAATTCAGTTCCATTCCTATCGTCTCTTCCAGAGAACAGAAGAACCTACAACACTCCTGCGTGCTGGCAAATTATTCCAGCAGTACATTGTAGACTCTTGGGCCGCTGCAGAGCAAAGCAGGCTGTGGTGGATCAGGACAAATCAACACACTCTCCGTGCTGAGATGTATAACCAGATGATGGATGCCTTTCATCGCAATGACAATGACAGAGATCCAAACAACTTGGGCCAAGATCCATTCTGCCTGCCACATTTCAGGGGGGGACACGGGACATGCAGGAAAACCTGCAGAACTCTCTGGCCATTTCAAGGAAGCATGGTGTGGCAGATCTCTTTATTACCATGACTGCCAATCCCAACTGGCAGGAGGTATTGGATGCATTGTTGCCGGACAAACTCCTCAGGACAGGCCTGACCTGGTGTCGCGGGTGTTCCAGCTCAAAAAGAAATACCTCATTGACTTGATCGTCAAGGAAAAGATTTTTGGGGAAACCGTCGCTCGCGTCCACACCATTGAATTCCAGAAAAGGGGACTCCCACACATGCATATTCTTATCTGGTTTGAAAAGATTCCAAGATCAGACATCCACATGAGGTGGATTCAATGATTTCGGCAGAGTTCCCTGATCCAGAGACTCATCCTGTCCTCTACCGGTTGGTCTGTGAGCTGATGACACATGGTCCCTGTGGACAAATGAAAACCAAACGCACCCTGCATGGAAAATGGCAAGTGCAAGAAAAACTTCCCAAAGCCATTCTGTGAGGAAACCAGTCTGAATGAGGATGGATATCCAAAATATCGTCGTCGCAATGATGGAAGGCTGCACAATGTCAGAGGTGACATGCTGGACAACAGATGGGTTGTGCCATACTCTCCTCTGCTCTTGCTCAAATTCTGGTGTCACATCAACCCTGAACTCACCATCAATGTGAGGTGTATCAAGTATATCCACAAGTATCTCTACAAGGGCCATGATCGGACCACCATGGAGTTTGGTCCACCCAGGATGAAATTAAGCAGTACCTGGACGCTCGCTATGTCAGTGCTCATGAGGCCTGTTGGAGGTTGCTGGAGCGGGAAATCCACACCCAGGTGCCTGCAGTCATGGCACTGCCAGTCCATGAAAAGGACCATCACACAATCATCTTTGATCCCAACCAGGATGTGGACAACATCCTGGAAAGGGCTGAGGGCAAAAAGACACGCTCATGGCTTACTTTGAGGCCAATGATATCTACCCTGAAGCACGTGATCTGCTCTATGTGGAGTTTCCTGAGCATTTTACCTGGCACTCACAGGACAAGGTATGGACACCACGCCAAGGAGGTTATAGCATCGGTCGCCTTCACTTTGCAAACCCTAGATCAGGAGAGAGATTTTTTGTGCGCACTCTCCTCACAGTGGTCAAGGGGGCTAGATCCTTTGAGGAGCTTAGGTCGGTGGATGGCATACAATATGCTACTTACAAGGAGGCCTGTCGTGCAAGGGGACTTCTGGATGACGATCAGGAGCTGAGGTTGTGTCTCCAGGAAGCCAGTGGCATGAAAACAGGTGCTCAGCTCAGACATGTCTTTGCCACCATCCTTGGCCATTGCAATCCATCAGGTCCTGGCAGACTATGGGATGGCTTCAGGGAGCACATCTGTGATGATCTCAGACATCAGCTCCAAATCAGGCATGGTATGCAGGATCCACAGGACGATCAGGTTTATGATTTTGGCCTCTTTCTCTTGGAAAAAATCCTCCAGCAGGGTGGAATGTCCTTGAGCAGCTTTGATGATATGCCTCGGGTGGCAGGCGAGTGGGAGGCCCTCATTGGAAACAGGTTCATAGCTGAGCAGAGGGACTATGACCCTGTTGCAGAGAGGGACATAGCTGATGAGGAGGTTCCCAGGCTGAATGAGGGGCAAAGGTCTGCGCATGACCAGATATTACGGTCGGCACTGACCAGAGATGCTCATGGGAAACCTGATGGACAAATGTTTTTTGTCACTTGCTCAGGGGGCGCCGGGAAATCATTCACATGGAACACTCTAATCCACTCCTGTAGAGTGGAGAGCCTCATTGTGATTGCAGTAGCCTCATCTGCAATGGCTGCACTTATCCTCACTAAGGGTACAACCTCTCATAGCATGCTTGGAATTCCCATTCCTGTCCATGAGCGCTCTTTCTCCTCCATCAAAAAGAACTCTGACAAGGCTGACATGCTGAGACAGGCCAGTCTCCTCATCTGGGATGAGGCTGCAATGCAGCATCGCCATGCCATAGAGGCCATTGACAGGACACTGAGGGATTTCCTTGACCAGCCTGACAGACCCTTTGGTGGCATCACAGTCGCCTTTGGAGGTGACTTTCAGCAGACTCTCCCAATTGTCCCTAAAGGCTCCAAGGAGGATATCGTGGGAGCTACCCTTCAGAAGTCATATCTGTGGCCAAAGATCAATGTCCTCCATCTGACAGAGAACATGCGGGTGAGAAATGACCCTGACAGAGCCAGGGTTGCAGAATGGCTGCAGAATGTGGGCCAGGGAAAGGATCTCCCACTAGATCATACGTTCTCACTCCCTCCTCACATGGTTTGTGGCCCTGGAATTGAAGATCTGATCCAGGAAATATACCCTGGCATTGGCAATCATTTCCCTGCCCAGGACAATTACTTTTTGGAGCGTGCCATCCTCTGTGCCAGAAACACTGAGGTCAATGAGATCAATTCCATGGTGTTTAGGGAGTTTCCAGGTGATGCTCAGGTCTTGCACTGTGCAAATTCCATTGAAGAGTCCGACGATGCAGATCGGTATCCTGTGGAGTATCTGAATTCCATAGAGATGGGCTGTCTTCCTCCTGCTCGCTTGGAAGTCAAGCCTGGAGTGCCTCTGATGCTGTTGCGCAATTTGGATAGAAGCAAGGACTATGCAATGGACAAGGTTGCGGTTGGTGAGGATAAGCATTAGAGTGTTGGAGGTCAGGATCATCTCAGGTCCATGTGCAGGCAATATTGCTTTCATCCCCAGGATCATCATTAAGCCATCAGAGGGAGAGTTGCCATTTGTGCTGAAAAGGAGGCAGTTTCCAGTGCGTTTGGCATTTGCAATGACTATCAACAAGTCTCAGGGACAGTCTTTGGGTACGGTTGGGCTGGACCTGAGATATCCAGTGTTTGGACATGGTCAGTTGTATGTTGGTGTATCAAGAGGGACCAACTGGAACAGAGTCAAGGTCTTGCTTGAGGAGGGTTTGGACACAACCAACATTGTATATAAAGATGTATTACTTAGATCTCCTTGATTTTTTTATATCCACTTCTCTTGATATGATTTATGTGTTTTACTTCATTGTACTTGATGCAAATTGATTACTTTGATTTTCCCCAATGTACTTGACCTTACTGATATGTTAGACTTACCGATGTGTTAGACTTACTGATGCGTTTGACCTTACTGAGGCGTTTGACCTACACCCCCGCGCGAAGCGCGGGTACCCACCTAGTCTAAGAGTTAAACGCGCTCAGTGGGTTGTGGGCGTCGAGGCTGACTAATAATATTACAAATAATGTTACGTAATAATTAGGTCAGCGGAGCGAGCGGCGCAGCCGCGAGCCCTAGGCCAGCGCAGACCTTGCCGGTACAGCGCTGGGTGACCTGGCTCGGTCCCCTCTGCCCTCCTTCTACCATCATCCCATCCCATCCCATCCCTCCCACCACCTGCATCTCTTCTATTAACTTCCTATCTAGGTTCTTTCTGGTGAGTTTGATCCTACTGAAACTGCCTTTTTTTATGTTTGTTATTTATAATTTCGCTTTTTTGGCCTTTTTTAGGGATTGTCACTGCTGCACCTGCTACCTGGCTGTTTCTGGTGAGTGTTATGGTATTGTATCTGCCTTTTCTTGATGCTTATTATGTTCTTTTTTGCTATAATTTCGCTTTTTTGGCTTTTTTTAGGCACTGCTCAAGTGATATTTGTCCTGTCACTGCTGCACCTGCTATCTGGCTGTTTCTGGTGAGTGCTATGCTATTGTACCTGCCTTTTCTTGATGCTTATTATGTTCTTTTTTGCTATAATTTCGCTTTTTTTGGCTTTTTTTAGGCACTGCTCAAGTGATATTTGTCCTGTCACTGCTGCACCTGCTATCTGGCTGTTTCTGGTGAGTGCTATGCTATTGTACCTGCCTTTTCTTGATGCTTATTATGTTCTTTTTTGCTATAATTTCGCTTTTTTGGCTTTTCTTAGGCACTGCTCAAGTGATATTTGTCCTGTCACTGCTGCACCTGCTATCTGGCTGTTTCTGGTGAGTGCTATGCTATTGTACCTGCCTTTTCTTGATGCTTATTATGTTCTTTTTTGCTATAATTTCGCTTTTTTGGCTTTTTTAGGCACTGCTCAAGTGATATTTGTCCTGTCACTGCTGCACCTGCTATCTGGCTGTTTCTGGTGAGTGCTATGATATTGTACCTGCCTTTTCTTGAGGCTTATTTCTTCTTATTTGCCATAATTTCGCTTTTTTGGCTTTTTTAGGCACTTTTCAAGTGACATCTTTCTGTCACTGCTGCACTTGCTACCTGGCTGTTTCTGGTGAGTGTTATGGCATTGTACCTGCCTTTTCTTGATGCTTATTATCTTCTTATTTGCCATAATTTCGCTTTTTTGGCTTTTTTTAGGCACTTTTCAAGTGACATTTGTCCTGTCACTGCTGCACTGCTACCTGGCTGTTTCTGGTGAGTGTTATGGTATTGTATCTGCCTTTTCTTGATGCTTATTATGTTGTTATTTGCTATAACTTTGCTTTTTTGGCATTTTGTAGGCACTTTTCAAGTGCATTTGTCCTGTCACTACTGCATACCCTACCTGGGTATTATCCCCTTTCTGGTAAGTTTTTGTAACTGTATCTGCTGTTTGCAGTATTTATATTAGGATCAGTGGCTTTGCAATCCGTCTGAGAACCCGCACAGCCTGTTTTCCCTGAGTTTGCCTTATTCTGCTTGCGATGTAAGTCTGATATTGATATCTTTATTCCTCTCTCTACTCTTATGCCTGCATTTCTCAGGGATCCATCTACCCCAGAGGAGCATCCGTCGGCAGGTGCGTCAAAGTGCGAGGGAGGGGCAGGAGGTAATGACACCACCCAGTCATCGGAGAGCGCGTCGGAGAGCGCATATTGGAGCTCAGAACCAGCCACCCCCTCCACCACCGCCTTTTGCCATCCCTCACCCTCCTTCTAGAAGCAGTGCAGCCGATCCTTTTCAACAACCTGTGGCAGGGCCATCACGTCCACCAATGCCTGCGGCGCCATCACTTGCTCCTGATCCCAGTCCTACAGAGCAGGTGGCAGCCCTTCGTGCTCAGTTAGCAGTTATCACACCATGGCAGCCCCTGAGAGGACATAGGCCAGACCCTGTACAGCCAGCTCCATTGCACCCTCCTACGCTTGCGGGGCCATCATATCCACCTGATCCCAGTCCTGGAGAGCAGGTGGCAGCCCTTCGTGCACAGTTAGCAGCTATCCCACGATTACAGCCCCTCAGAAGAAATAGGCCTGACGCTGGACAGCCAGCTCCTGTAGCAGGTTCTGCAGCAATTGCTCAGTTGCGTGCTCAGGCGGCTGGAATTGGACAACCTGTAGTAGGCTCTACAGCGGTGGCAGATTTGCGTGCTCATGCTGCTGGGTTACAGCCTATCCAGCACAGCCCTTGGGAAGACACAGGCAGGCACCTTTACAACCAGCTCCTAGACCTCCTGTAGTAGGTTCTGCAGCGGTCGCAGCATTGCGGGCTCAGGCTAATGCAGTAAGACCAATGCCTCGGCTACTCCCTGCACTTCTGCGGCCTCTTCAGCGACTGCCTGCACCTCCTCAGCCTCCTCAGCCACTCCCTGCACCTCCTCGGCCTCCTCAGCCACTCCTGTACCTCGGCAGCGTCCTCAGCGACCTCCTCCTCTGTTCCACTTGGTCGCTCTAGAATAATTGAGGCAGATGTGCAGCGTCATGATCTGGGTCCCATGGTTATTCCCTGCCCTGACTGTGGAGCATTACACTGGATGGCAGAACGCCTGCAGAATCCTCAAATCGGCGGCCCAGATTTGGTGATTGCTGTATGGAAGGAAAGGTGCAGCTTCCAGAGCTGCCAGTGCTCCCTCAGACCATAACGGCTCTTAGAGGGCCAGGACCCTGAGGCCAAACAGTTTCGCCAGAACATCAGGCAGTACAATGCTGCATTTGCATTCACTTCCTTGGGAGCCGAGTTTGATCTAGATTTGCTTCGGGAGGGTCGTGGTCCATATGTCCTCAAGCTGCAGGGCGAACTGTATCATATTCATGGCTCTCTCATCCCTAACCCTGGGAGGCGGATACAGTATGCCCAACTTTATATATATGATCCAGCATTGGCTTTGGCACAGAGGAACACGCGTAACCCAGGTCTGTCTCCAACTATCATGGGAGACTTGCAGGAAATGCTCCTCTTATGCAATCCTCATGTTCCCATATATAGACAAGCGGCTGAGAGGCTCAGAGCTCAGGGACAGAATGGTGAGATCCGGGCTAGGCTCACATACAGGGAACACAGGGATCCTAGGAGGTATAATATCCCTACTGCGGATGAGATTGCGGTGGTTCTTCCTGGAGATGGCATCATCCCTGAACCTAGGGATATTATTGTCCAGCTCAAAGGTGGACGTTTTAAAGGGTATCCGATATGAATCCAAACTATGCCTCTCTTCACTATGTCTTGCTCTTTCCCAGGGGAGAGTTGGGGTGGCAACCTGGTATTCGCTATCGCCAATTACCAGACGGGCGTGAGCGAAGTGGGCTGTCACCCAAATTCAGTTCCATTCCTATCGTCTCTTCCAGAGAACAGAAGAACCTACAACACTCCTGCGCCTGGCAAATTATTCCAGCAGTACATTGTAGACTCTTGGGCCGCTGCAGAGCAAAGCAGGCTGTGGTGGATCAGGACAAATCAACACACTCTCCGTGCTGAGATGTATAACCAGATGATGGATGCCTTTCATCGCAATGACAATGACAGAGATCCAAACAACTTGGGCATAAGATCCATTCTGCCTGCCACATTTCAGGGGGGACACGGGACATGCAGGAAAACCTGCAGAACTCTCTGGCCATTTCAAGGAAGATATGGTGTGGCAGATCTCTTTATTACCATGACTGCCAATCCCAACTGGCAGGAGGTATTGGATGCATTGTTGCCCGGACAAACTCCTCAGGACAGGCCTGACCTGGTGTCGCGGGTGTTCCAGCTCAAAAAGAAATACCTCATTGACTTGATCGTCAAGGAAAAGATTTTTGGGGAAACCGTCGCTCGCGTCCACACCATTGAATTCCAGAAAAGGGGACTCCCACACATGCATATTCTTATCTGGTTTGAAAAGATTCCAAGATCAGACATCCACATGAGGTGGATTCAATGATTTCGGCAGAGTTCCCTGATCCAGAGACTCATCCTGTCCTCTACCGGTTGGTCTGTGAGCTGATGACACATGGTCCCTGTGGACAAATGAAACCAAACGCACCCTGCATGGAAAATGGCAAGTGCAAGAAAAACTTCCCAAAGCCATTCTGTGAGGAAACCAGTCTGAATGAGGATGGATATCCAAAATATCGTCGTCGCAATGATGGAAGGCTGCACAATGTCAGAGGTGACATGCTGGACAACAGATGGGTTGTGCCATACTCTGCTCTGCTCTTGCTCAAATTCTGGTGTCACATCAAACCCTGAACTCACCATCAATGTGAGGTGTATCAAGTATATCCACAAGTATCTCTACAAGGGCCATGATCGGACCACCATGGAGTTTGGTCGACCCAGGATGAAATTAAGCAGTACCTGGACGCTCGCTATGTCAGTGCTCATGAGGCCTGTTGGAGGTTGCTGGAGCGGGAAATCCACACCCAGGTGCCTGCAGTCATGGCACTGCCAGTCCATGAAAAGGACCACCACACAATCATCTTTGATCCCAACCAGGATGTGGACAACATCCTGGAAAGGGCTGAGGCAAAAAAGACACCGCTCATGGCTTACTTTGAGGCCAATGATATCTACCCTGAAGCACGTGATCTGCTCTATGTGGAGTTTCCTGAGCATTTTACCTGGCACTCACAGGAAAGGTATGGACACCACGCCAAGGAGGTTATAGCATCGGTCGCCTTCACTTTGCAAACCCTAGATCAGGAGAGAGATTTTTTTGTGCGCACTCTCCTCACAGTGGTCAAGGGGGCTAGATCCTTTGAGGAGCTTAGGTCGGTGGATGGCATACAATATGCTACTTACAAGGAGGCCTGTCGTGCAAGGGGACTTCTGGATGATGATCAGGAGTTGAGGTTGTGTCTCCAGGAAGCCAGTGGCATGAAAACAGGTGCTCAGCTCAGACATCTCTTTGCCACCATCCTTGGCCATTGCAATCCATCGGCCTGGCAGACTATGGGATGGCTTCAGGGAGCACATATGTGATGATCTCAGACATCAGCTCCAAATCAGACATGGTATGCAGGATCCACAGGAGATCAGGTTTATGATTTTGGCCTCTTTCTCTTGGAAAAAATCCTCCAGCAGGGTGGAATGTCCTTGAGCAGCTTTGATGATATGCCTCGGGTGGCAGGCGAGTGGGAGGCCCTCATTGGAAACAGGTTCATAGCTGAGCAGAGGGACTATGACCCTGTTGAAGAGAGGAACATAGCTGATGAGGAGGTTCCCAGGCTGAATGAGGGGCAAAGGTCCGCATGATCAGATATTACGGTCGGCACTGACCAGAGATGCTCATGGGAAACCTGATGGACAAATGTTTTTTGTCACTGGCTCAGGTGGCGCCGGGAAATCATTCACATGGAACACTCTAATCCACTCCTGTAGAGCGGAGAGCCTCATTGTGATTGCAGTAGCCTCATCTGCAATGGCTGCACTTATCCTCACTAAGGGTACAACCTCTCATAGCATGCTTGGAATTCCCATTCCTGTCCATGAGCGCTCTTTCTCCTCCATCAAAAAGAACTCTGACAAGGCTGACATGCTGAGACAGGCCAGTCTCCTCATCTGGGATGAGGCTGCAATGCAGCATCGCCATGCCATAGAGGCCATTGACAGGACACTGAGGGATTTCCTTGACCAGCCTGACAGACCCTTTGGTGGCATCACAGTCGCCTTTGGAGGTGACTTTCAGCAGACTCTCCCAATTGTCCCTAAAGGCTCCAAGGAGGATATCGTGGGAGCTACCCTTCAGAAGTCATATCTGTGGCCAAAGATCAATGTCCTCCATCTGACAGAGAACATGCGGGTGAGAAATGACCCTGACAGAGCCAGGTTTGCAGAATGGCTGCAGAATGTGGGCCAGGGAAAGGATCTCCCACTAGATCATACGTTCTCACTGCCTCCTCACATGGTTTGTGGCCCTGGAATTGAAGATCTGATCCAGGAAATATACCCTGGCATTGGCAATCATGTCCCTGCCCAGGACAATTACTTTTTGGAGCGTGCCATCCTCTGTGCCAGAAACACTGAGGTCAATGAGATCAATTCCATGGTGTTTAGGGAGTTTCCAGGTGATGCTCAGGTCTTGCACTGTGCAAATTCCATTGAAGAATCCGACGATGCAGATCGGTATCCTGTGGAGTATCTGAATTCCATAGAGATGGGCTGTCTTCCTCCTGCTCGCTTGGAAGTCAAGCCTGGAGTGCCTCTGATGCTGTTGCGCAATTTGGATCAGAAGCAAGGACTATGCAATGGGACAAGGTTGCGGTTGGTGAGGATAAGCATTAGAGTGTTGGAGGTCAGGATCTTCTCAGGTCCATGTGCAGGCAATATTGCTTTCATCCCCAGGATCATCATTAAGCCATCAGAGGGAGAGTTGCCATTTGTGCTGAAAGGAGGCAGTTTCCCAGTGCGTTTGCATTTGCAATGACTATCAACAAGTCTCAGGGACAGTCTTTGGGTACGGTTGGGCTGGACCTGAGATATCCAGTGTTTGGACATGGTCAGTTGTATGTTGGTGTATCAAGAGGGACCAACTGGAACAGAGTGAAGGTCTTGCTTGAGGAGGGTTTTGGACACAACCAACATTGTATATAAAGATGTATTACTTAGAGCTCCTTGATTTTTTTATATCCACTTCTCTTGATATGGTTTATGTGTGTTACTTGATTTTACTTGATGCAAATTGTTACTTTTATTTTCCCCAATGCACTTGACCTTACGATGCGTTTGACCTACACCCCGCGCGAAGCGCGGGTACCACCTAGTTCCTATAGGTGAAAGCAGCACGGTGGGAGGTTGTGGGCGCGCTGACCAATGCTGACCAATGCTTGGTCTCAGTTTGTCAGCGGAGCGCGCGAGCGGCGCAGCCGCGAGCCCCACCAGCGGTTTGCGCCACTCTTCCGGCTCCAGCGCTGCGCAGCGTTCTGGAGCATGCGAGCGGCGCAGCCGGAGCGGTTTAGGCCGGTCTGCTCAGGCGCTCAAAGCAGCGCTGCGCTGGCAGATCGCTGCGCAGCCAGCCGCTTTGCGCACTCCACCACCACCCTCCTCTCCTCTCCTCTCTGCCCACTACTAGATAGAATAAAAATTGCGTGAGAGTGAATTAATAGATAGCCTATATAGTGTAGTACACAAAAGATCTCTTCCCAGGGAGATCTCTGCAGTGAACTATTGGGGTTGACCTCTTCAGTGGGGCAGCTTTTTCTCTGCTAAGGAGCCAGGTAGTGATCCCAGGCTGCCTTAGAGGGAGCCACAATTGCATTGCAGTTCTTTCAGTGTTGACTTGCACTACTGGTGGCTGAAGAAGACATCTCCCAGGACCAGGACCAGGACCAGGACCTTTTACTGGAATTATTCCAGTTGGATAGCCGAAGAAGACTTGGATATTTTCATCAAAAAAATTCCCATCCCTTCCTTGGTACATATATTTCTCTGTGGTCTGGTGTGAGCCATCTGACAGTTTTTTTTTGTTTTTAAATAGAAATTAATAAATTCCCTTGACTTTGCCTAACAAACAAAACTCCCATCCTTCCTTGGTATGTATGTATTTCTCTGTGGTCTGGTGTGAGCCGTCTGACATTTATTTAATTAGAAATTAATAAATTCCCTGACTTTGCCAAGAAAAATTAACAAAACAGCATCTGCTTGCAAATGTAAGTTGAAGTGGGGTAGCTTGATTGTTCCTCTAAGCTTATGCCTGCATTTCTCAGGGATCCTTCTACTCCAGAGAGAAATCGTCAGCAGGAGCGTGAAAGGGCGAGGGAGGAGCAGGAGGGTCGTATGACGTCGCCTACTGATCGGAGAGCGCGTGCCCTTGCTGTGGCTGCTGCCAGAGCTCGGAACCAGCCACCCCCTCCACCACCTCCTTTTGCCATCCCTCACCCTCCTCCTAGAAGCAATGTGGCTGATCCTTTTCAACAACCTGCTGCAGAGCCATTACGTCCTCCTGATCCCAGTCCTGGACAGCAGGTGGCAGCCCTTCGTGCTCAGTTAGCAGCAATCCAGCAGCACAGCCCTTGAGAAGATACAGGCAGGAGCCGATACAGCCACCTCCTAATCTTCCTGTGGTTGGTTCTGCAGGAATTGCACAGTTGCGTGCTCAGGCTGCTGAGCCAGCACAGCCCTTGAGAAGATACAGGCAGGAGCCATACAGCCACCTCCCAATCTTCCTGTGGTTGGTTCTGCAGGAATTGCACAGTTGCGTGCTCAGGCTGCTGAGCAGTCTGCTATATTGCAGCAATTGGGAAGGGGTAGACAGGCAGCTAATCCTCCTGTAGTAGGTTCTGCAGGAGTGGCAGCATTGCGTGCTCAGGCCAATGCAATAAGACCAATGCCGCCGCTACCCTGCGCTTTTGTGGCCTCTTCAGCGACTCCCTGCACCTCCTCAGCTGCTCCCTGCACCTCCGCAGCCTCCGCAGCCACTCCCTGAACCTCCTCAGCCGCTCCCTGACCTCCTCAGCCGTCCCTGCACCTCCTCAGCCGCTCCCTGCACCTCCTCAGCCGCTCCCTGCACCTCCTCAGTGCTCCCTGCACCTCCTCAGCTGCTCCCTGCACCTCCTCAGCCGTCCCTGCACCTCCTCAGCCGCTCCCTGCACCTCCTCAGCCGCTCCCTGCACCTCCTCAGCTGCTCCCTGCCCTCCTCAGCCGCTCCCTGCACCTCCTCAGCCGCTCCCTGTACCTCGGCAGCGTCCTCAGCGACCTCCTCCTCCTTTCCACTGGTCGCTCTAGAATAATTGAGGCAGATGTGCAGCGTCATGATTGGGTCCCATGGTTATTCCCTGCCCTGACTGTGGAGCATTACACTGGAGGCAGAACGTCTGCAGAAATCCTCAAATGTGCGGCCCAGGTTTGGTGATTGCTGTATGGAAGGAAAGGTGCAGCTGGAAGACCTGCCAGAGCCCCCTCAGCCATTGAAACAGCTCTTAGAAGGCCAGGACCCTGAGGCAAAAGGATTTCGCCAGAATATCAGGCAGTATAATGCTGCGTTTGCATTCACTTCTGTGGGGCCGACTTTGACCAAGATTTGCTTCGGGAGGGTCGTGGTCCATATGTGCTCAAGCTACAGGGTGAACTGTATCATCTCCATGGCTCTCTCCTCCCTGACAATGAAGACGATCCAAAGTATGCCCAGCTTTACATATATGATCCTGCACTGGCTTTGGCAAAGAGAAAAAATCGTAATGAGCGTCTGTCTCCAACTATCATGGGAGACTTGCAGGAAATGCTCCTGCTATGCAATCCTCATGTGCGCACATATAAACAAGCAGCTGAGAGGCTCAGAGCTCAAGAACAGAATGGTGACATCCAGGCAAGGCTCACGTACAGGGCACACAGGGATCCTAGAGATATAATGTCCCAATGCAGATGAGATTGCAGTCGTTCTTCTGGAGATGGCATCGACCCTGGACTAGGATATTATTGTCCAGCTCAGAGGTGGACCTTTCAGAAGGGTATTGGATACCAATGCAAACTATGCCTCGCTGCACTATGTCTTGCTCTTTCCCAAGGGAGAGTTGGGATGGGAACCAGGTATTCCTTATCATGAGCCAGAGCGTGCTCGGCAGGCCAATCCCAATCAAACAGACGGACACAGGTACCCAATACAGTACCATGCGTATCGTCTGTTCAGAGAGCGAGAGAACTACAACACTCCTGCGTGGTGGCAATTGTTCCAGCAGTACATTGTAGACTCCTGGGCTGCTGCAGAGCAAAGCAGACTGAGGTGGATCAGGGCCAATCAACACACTCTGCGTGCTGAGCAGTATAACCAGATGGTAGATTCATATGGAGGCTTGGACAATGACATTGGAGATGCAAACAGCTTGGGCATAAAAGTCATTCTGCCTGCGACATTTCAAGGAAGTACACGGGACATGAATCAAAACTGCCAGAACTCCCTGGCCATTGCAACAAAAAGGGTCCCCTGATTATTTATTACCATGACTGCCAATCCAAAGTGGGATGAGATAGTGGCCGAGTTGCTCCCTGGACAAACTGCTCAGGACAGACCTGACCTGGTGTCGCGGGTGTTTCACCTCAAAAAGAAATACCTCATTGACTTGATCGTCAAGGACAAGATCTTTGGAGAAACCGTCGCTCGCGTTCACACTATTGAATTCCAGAAGAGGGGGCTCCCACATGCACCTGCTTACCTGGTTCGATAGGAGTCCAAGGTCAAACATCCACATGAGGTGGATTCTATGATTTCAGCAGAGTTCCCTGATCCAGAGACACATCCTGTCCTCTACCAGTTGGTCTGTGAGCTGATGACACATGGTCCCTGTGGACAAATGAATCCAAAGCACCCTGCATGGAAAATGGCAAGTGCAAGAAAGGCTTCCAAAGCCATTCTGTGAGGAGACCTTGGATGTAGATGATATCCAAAATATCGTCGTCGCAATGATGGAAGGCTGCACAATGTCAGAGGTGACATGCTGGACAACAGATGGGTTGTGCCATACTCTCCTCTGCTCTTGCTCAAACTCCGGTGTCACATCAACCTTGAATTCACTTCAGTGTGAGGTCGTCAAGTATATCCACAAGTATCTATACAAGGGCCACGATCGGACCACGATGGAGTTTGGTGTCGACCATGAGATAAAGAAGTACCTGGACGCTCGCTATGTCAGTGCTCATGAGGCCTGTTGGAGGTTGCTGGAGCGGAAATCCACACCCAGGTGCCTGCAGTCATGGCACTGCAGTCCATGAAAAGGACCAGCAATCAGTCATTTTCAATCCTGATGCTGATCCCTCACCATCATGAACAGGGTCGAGGGTCAAAGACAGCGCTCATGGCTTACTTGAGGCCAATGCTGCCTATCCTATGCAGCGATGTGCTCTATGTGGATTTTCCTGAGATTTACCTGGAAAAAAGAGGAAAGGGTAAGGCACCCGTCAAAGGGGTATAGCATTGGACCCTTCACTTTGCAAGCCCAAAATCAGGAGAGAGATTTTATTTGCGCACTCTCCTCACGGTGGTCAAGGGGGCCAGATCCTTTGAGGAGCTTAGGACGGTGGATGGCATACAATGTGCTACTTACAAGGAGGCCTGTCTTGCCAGGGGACTTCTGGAGGATGATCAGGAGTGGAGGTTGTGTCTCCAGGAAGCCAGTGGCATGAAAACAGGTGCTCAGCTCAGACATCTCTTTGCCACCATCCTTGGTCATTGCATTCCTCACACCTGACAGACTATGGGACGCTTCAAGGAGCACATATGTGATGATCTCAGACATCGGCTCCAAATCAGACACAATATCCAGGAGCCACGGGATGATCAGGTCTATGATTTTGGCCTCTTTCTCTTGGATAAACTCCTTCAGCGTAATGGAATGTCCTTGAGCAGCTTTAAAGATATGCCTCGGGTGGTAGGCGAGTGGGAGGTCCTGATTGGAAACAGGTTCATAGCTGAGCAGAGGGACTATGACCCTGTTCAAGAGAGGCAGATGGCTGATGAGGAGGTTCCCAAGCTGAATGAGGGGCAAAGGTCTGCGCATGATCAGATATTACGGTCGGCACTGACATAGATGCTCAGGGAAACCTAATGGACAAATGTTTTTTCGTCACTGGCTCAGGGGGCGCTGGGAAATCATTCACATGGAACACCCTAATCCACTCCTGTAGAGCGGAGAGTCTCATTGTGCTTGCTGTAGCCTCATCTGCAATGGCTGCACTTATCCTCACTAATGGGACAACCTCTCACAGCATGCTTGGAATTCCAATTCCTGTCCATGAGGGCTCTCTCTCCTCCATCAAAAAGAACTCTGACCAGGCTGATATGCTGAGACTGGCCAGGCTCATCTTTGGGATGAGGCTGCAATGCAGCATCGCCATGCCATAGAGGCCATTGACAGGACACTGAGGGATTTCCTTGACCAGCCTGACAGACCCTTTGGTGGCATCACGGTTGCCTTTGGAGGTGACTTTCAGCAGACTCTCCCAATTGTCCCAAAGGCTCCAAGGAGGATATCGTGGGAGCTACCCTTCAGAAGTCATATCTGTGGCCAAAGATCAAGGTCCTCCATCTGACAGAGAACATGCGGGTGAGAAATGACCCTGACAGAGCCAGGTTTGCAGAATGGCTGCAGAATGTGGGCCAGGGAAAGGATCTCCCACTAGATCATACGTTCTCACTCCTCCTCACATGGTTTGTGGCCCTGGAATTGAAGATCTGATCCAGGAAATATACCCTGGCATTGGCAATCAAGTCCCTGCCCAGGACAATTACTTTTGGAGCGTGCCATCCTCTGTGCCAGAAACACTGAGGTCAATGAGATCAATTCCATGGTTTTAGGGAGTTTCCAGGTGATGCTCAGGTCTTGCACTGTGCAAATTCCATTGAAGAATCCGACATGCAGATCGGTATCCTGTGGAGTATCTGAATTCCATAGAGATGGGCTGTCTTCCTCCTGCTCGCTTGGAAGTCAAGCCTGGAGTGCCTCTGATGCTGTTGCGCAATTTGGATCAGAAGCAAGGACTATGCAATGGGACAAGGTTGCGGTTGGTGAGGATAAGCATTAGAGTGTTGGAGGTCAGGATCATCTCAGGTCCATGTGCAGGCAATATTGCTTTCATCCCCAGGATCATCATTAAGCCATCAGAGGGAGAGTTGCCATTTGTGCTGCAAAGGAGGCAGTTTCCAGTGCGTTTGGCATTTGCAATGACTATCAACAAGTCTCAGGGACAGTCTTTGGGTACGGTTGGGCTGGACCTGAGATATCCAGTGTTTGGACATGGTCAGTTGTATGTTGGTGTATCAAGAGGGACAACTGGAACAGAGTAAGGTCTTGCTTGAGGAGGGTTTGGACACAACCAACATTGTATATAAAGATGTATTACTTAGAGCTCCTTGATTTTTATATCCACTTCTCTTGATATGATTTATGTGTTTACTTCTTTACTTGATGCAAATTGATTACTTTGATTTTCCCCAATGTACTTGCTTACTGATTGTTAGACTTACTGATGCATTTGACCTACCGAGGCGCTTGACCTACACCCCGCGCGAAGCGCGGGTACCCACCTAGTCTAAGAGTTAAACGAGCAGGTGGGTGGTTGTGGGCCTGCTGACAAATAATGTTACGTAAAATTAGGTCAGCGGAGCGAGCGGCGCAGCCGGAGCCCTAGGCCCGAGGCCAGACCATTGACGCTGCGCAGCAGCGTCCAGGTCACGTGACCGGTTCGCGTTCGTCGCGACCATACGCGAGGGTGGTCCGTGCACGACCCTTCGCTCGGTATAAAGAGAGCGATGCTGCAGAACCGCACTCCCCACTGGTGTCTTCCTGTGTTCTGGCTGTGCTGGTGGGCTTACTATTGCTTTGGCTGGGCTCTGGGTGTCTTTGTGTGTGTCTCTGGGTGTCTCTGGGCTTCTCTGGCTGTGAATTGACACCAGCTTCTGCTTCAATGTCCTGTATTTTTTTTTGATATTTTTTCGCAAATACATATCAATAAACCTAACTTTTAATAGCCAACTCAATTATCCTGTACATTTTTTGATATTTTTTCGCAAGTAGATATCAATAACTTATTCTGACTTGGCTAAAGTTAATAACAACTTCTGTTTTAATGTAGTGTGTTTTCTTTTTATCTTTTTTTGAAAAATAAATATAGATATCAATGAATTATCCTGACTTTGCTAAATTTGTACCAACTTCAGCTTAAATGTAGTGTACATTTTTTTGACATTTTTTCAAAAGGTAGATATCAATAAATTATCCTGACTTTGCTAAAATTAATGACAACAGCTGCTTAAATGTGGTTTCTTTTGCTATTGTATATATGTCACAAAATAGATACTGATACATGTCCCTGATATGTGTGAGGACACATTACGTTTGGGGACATGCTACCTGTGAGGACACGCTACCTGTGAGGACACGCTACCTGTGAGGACACGCTACCTGTGAGGACACGTTACGTGTGAGGACACACTACCTGGGGGACACGTTACATGTGAGGACACGTTACGTGTGGGACATGTTTATGTTGGGACATGTTTGTGTGGGGACACGTTATGTGTGAGGACACCCTACCTGTGGGGACACGTTACGTGTGAGGACATACTACCTGTGAGGACACGTTACGTGTGAGGACATGCTATCCAACTGCACTTTGGGTCTTCCCCCATTTCTGTTTTGGCATTGTTTCTGGTTCTGTGAGTGTCACCGGAGGATCAGCTGGCATATCGATATAACCACATTGTCAAAATTCAGGATCCCAAGATCACTATTGGATCTATTTCACAATGCACAAGCTTTGAAACCTGTGGATTATGACAATAGGCACAATCTTATAATCTCTGATGATTCTGTCAAGACTATTACCACTTTCATGTCTAGAGTCGCTGGAGGCCCATCCCAGAGGTCGAGAGAGAGCTCTGCATGTTCGGCTGTTCCATGGTGCATACATGATTCATGATACTATGTGATCAGGGATATATTTTGCATGATCCTATTTACCCCAATGCACTTGACCTTACTGATTCACTTGACCTTACTGATGCATTTGACCTTACTGATGGGTTTGACCTGCACCCCCGCACGAAGCGCGGGTACCCACCTAGTCTATAGTATAAAGTTGCTGGGGGTGGTTGTGGGTGTTTTACGTAATTTACTGAGTTTGAACACGAGCGGCGCAGCGCGAGCGACCAAGCAGCGTTCCTGGTCACGTGACCTGTTCGCGTCCAACCTACTGCGCACGCACCCACCTTCCCTCAACCCTCCTGTTGGCATTTCCTCTGGCTCAACTGCTGGCAACCTCTGGCTCTCCTGCCCACTGTCTCTGTGCCTGCTGGATCTGTCTGTCTGCTGCTGGATCTGTTCTGCTGCTGGATCTTGTGTCTGCTGCTGTATCCCTGTGTCTGCTGCTGGATCTTTGTCTGCTGCTGGCTCTCTCTGTGTCTGCTACTAGCTCTCTCTGTGTCGGCTCTCTCTGTGTCTGTTACTGGGGCTCTCTCTCTCTACAGCCCCTCAGGTAAATATTGTTAATATTTTCGTTTTTTATCCTCTTTTGACTTCTTTTCAGCATAGGCTGCTCCTCTCATTACCTCCCACCTTTCTGGATGGTCATTACTGGCTCTGGTGTGTTTTGTCCTGTAATATCTATCATTTCTTCCAATAATTTTCGCTTTTTTATCCTCTTTTTGTCTTCTTTTCAGCCCCCTCTCTCAATGCCTCCCACCTTGCCTGTCTGATATTGCTGCATGTGTGTGTCTTGCTATCCTGGTTTGATATTTATTAGAATCAGCTTCTCTCCATGGTAAATATTGCTATTTCTTCTATAATTTTCGCTTTTTTAATCGCTTTTTGACTTCTTTTCAGCTTAGGTTGCTCCTCTCATTGCCTCCCACCTGTCTTGGTCATCTTACTGCCTCCTGTGTGTTTTTCTTGATCATATCTGTCATTTCTTCTAATAATTTTCGCTTTTTTACCTCTTTTTGCCATCTTTTCAGCCTAGGTTCCTCCTCTCAGTGCTTCCCACCTTTCCTGTCTGCCATTGCTGCATCTGGTGTGTGTCTTGCTATCATATTTGTTTTGTTTTGACTTTATTAGAATCAGCTTCTCTCCATGGTAAATATTGCTATTTCTTGCTATAATTTTCGTTTTTTTAATCTCTGTTTGACTCCTTTTCAGCCTATGTTGCTCATCTCATTGCCTCCCACCTTTCTTGATGGTCATTACTGGCTCTGGTGTGTTTTTTCCTATCATATCTATCATTTCTTCCAATAATTTTCGCTTTTTTATACCCTTTTTGCCTTCTTTTCAACCCATGTTCCTCCCCTCAGTGCCTCCCACCTTGCCTATCTGCCATTGCTGCTTCTGGTGTGTCTCTTCCTATCATATTTATGTTGTTTTGATATTTATTAGGATCAGTTCTCTCCCTGGTATTTCTTGCAATAATTTTCGCTTTTTTAACCTTTTTTTGACTGGTTTTCAGCCTATGTTGCTCCTCTCATTGCTTCCCACCTTTCTTGGCCATCATTACTGCCTCTGGTGTGTTTTTTTCCTTATCATATCTGTCATTTCTTCCAATAATTTTCGCTTTTTTATTCTCTTTTGGCCTTCTTTTCAGCCCAGGTTCCTCTCAGTGCCTCCCACCTTGCCTGTCTGCCATTGCTGCATCTGGTGTGTATCTTGCTATCATATTTATGTTGTTTTATATTTATTAGGATCAGCTTCTATCTGTGGTGTTTCTTCCTGTAATTTTCTCTTTTTTGACCTCTTTTTGACTTCTTTTCAGCCCAGGTTGCTCCTCTCATTGCCTCCCACCTTTCATGCTCATCATTACTGCATCTGGTGTTTTTTTTTTTTTCTGTCATTCTTGCAATAATTCTCCCTTTTTATCCCTTTTTGTATTTTATTTTATATGTATATACATATATCCTGTATAGTTTAAAAAATAGATATTAATAGATTTCTCTGAATTGGCTAAAAATTAATGAACACCCCTGCCTGCAAATATGAGTCTATTTCTCTGTTATCCATTGTATAACCTTCTGACATTTATTTATTTTCACTTGCCCCACAATAATTTCTTTCACTTTTACGCTCTTGCAGATACACTATAAACAAGTGACATGCTACAAAAGGGAAATGCTACTTGGGGGACATGCTATGTATGGGGGCATGCTATGCATGGGGGGCATGGTAAGCATGGGGGATCCACTATGCATGGGGACATGCTACAAACCAGGGACACACTACGCACACTATACTGCATCTGGTGTGTTTTTTTCTGTCTTTCTTGCAATAATTCTCGCTTTTTATCCCTTTTTGTATTTTATTTTATATGTATATACATATATCACCCTTCCAGCAACTTTATACTATAGATACATATATCCTGTATAGTTTAAAAAATTGATATCAATAGATTTCTCTGAACTGGCTAAAAATTAATGACAACAGCCCTGCCTGCAAAAATAAGTCTATTTCTCTGCTATCCATTGTACAACTTCTGACATTTATTTCCTACAATAATTTCTTTCACTTTTACGCTCTTGCAGATACACTATAAACAAGTGACATGCTACAAACAAGGGAAATGCTACTTGGGGACATGCTATGTATGGGGGCACACTATGCATGGAGGGCACACTATGCATGGGGGGCACACTATGCATGGGGGACACCCTACACATGGGGGATAGGTTACGCATGGGGACATGCTACGCACACTGTACTTGGGAGACAGGCTACATTCAGGGTACACATGCCCATGGGGACATGCTACACATGATTGGCACACAGACATGGGAGAAATTTGTGGAGACATTACCTACCCAGATGTGTTACTTAGAGCTACTTTCAATCATGAAAAGATGTGTTTTACCCAAGTTTCATTTACCCAATGTATTTGACCTAACCCTGGGCAAAGCACGGGTATCATCCACCCTGGCAGTGTCCCAGCACATCCAGGCTTATCCCACAGGTCCCTGTCAGTCTCAGGTCATCCAGGCTCATCCCACAGGTCCCCGGTGGTCCCTAACCAGTGCTGTGCCACATCCAGGCATATCCTGATGTGCAGCACAGGGGCATGGAGGAGTAGACTTGCAATATGCAGTATTTTCCTGTGGGCAGTTTTATGGTGCACTAATTGGACCATGTTCTTTAATATTGTATACAAAGAGGTATTGCTAAAGCCTGATTAAATATGTAGTTTCATTCCACCAAATAATTCTTTAATACTATCACTACCCCTGTGCGATGTTAGCCTTAACTAACCTGGTGCGAAGCACGGGTCATTGGCTAGTATATGAGTATCGTCAGATTTATAGTGTCGAAAACGGCATCGGAGCGCCCGTGATTGATCCTCTCTGCCAGTGCATGGGAGCGGGGATATCAAAGGTTGATTTGATGCCCGCCTACTTGTCTACAGTACATCGATAAAATGGGCCGCCGTCGGTCCATGGTATCTTCTGCTTTGAGCTGCTCAGCTTCTATGGCAGCGCTCGGGGAGTCGGGATTCTGTTGTCCATCGGCGTAGAGCAAGTGAATGGGTTGGGCTGCAGCCGCCACGATCACTCTGTGTAAGATATACTGTATACTTGTGTATCTCTTATGTGGGTCTGGTCCACTAGTTAACAACTTCTTTGTGCGTATCATCAGGAACACAAGCATGTGAGATTAACTTTTGGATTGTTCAGACCATCGGGTGGCTTGTGATTCCCTGGCTTGTGAGTGGCCTCATCCTTTACATCGCGATACTAATCTCCCACACAGTACCCAGCCGAAAGCACGAGAAACTCCACCTGAATTCACTCATCATTGCTCAAGAACTGGAATGGAAGACGTACATCAGTGAGAGTCTTCTGCATCGGGAACCGAATAGTTGATACAATACTATTTCAGTGTTCGCTGTTTTCAATGCCTCATTCGCCCCCGTAGTCTACTTGTTTATCCCGAGACAGCGCTCAAGGTGCGCATCATTCGGCGTGTGCCACTTGTGCTAACCACATGCATTTTGAAGTCCCTCGAGTCAATTGATAGAATATTCTCATCGCCTGACAAGAACAGGATAGATACGGAGAGGATTTGCATTCGGGAGACCAGCCACAGGTAGTAGAAATTCACGTCACGACTCACTATGGCGACTTCGAAGGCAAGGATAAGGAAAAGCCTGAGGGTGTGGCTCTTGCCTGACATGTCTGTTAATGTTTTCCATTATACGGGTGCGTGTAATTATACTTCTTATATTTGGAAAACAATTGTTCTGCCGTGGCGCTTAAACTTCGGTGAACCATTTATAGCCAACGTCGTCTCCCAGCCTACAGATCAAGGCCGACATTTCTCGACCTATGAATCACACGATAGCATCGAGTGCGTGGCACAATGTACGGAACTAGTTTCTGATTATCGTAAGTGGTGTACACTTATTACTTATCCTGGTCACCTCGATCAAAAATCGATCTCCTGACGTCATATTAAACCTTGGTTGCAGATGCCTCATCACACGCCCTTCAAGACGTCTAGGGAATGTCACAAAAATTAATCCCATTGGAAAGATTAGGAGACCCGATATATATACTGTATATATACACAAGCAACCCGAAATGAACGTGACGCTATATCCACACAAATTTAGGCCCGTGCCGTCCCGTTTAGCAACTGACATATCACAAAGCATGACAGATAGATACAAGACTACGCTATAGGTTCGATCCAGAACCACCTGTCTTCTGGGGATACGACCACACGCACACTTAATTGGTTGTAGCATCTGTGAACGACGTCGTAGCGAGACCCACACGCTGATTGGTGGTGTCGAAGACGGAGTAGAAGCGTCCCTAAAAGTAGGACGGTCAACACCAATCTGCATCCACGCGAATGTGTAATAAAGAGAAACAGCTCAACGCACAGGAATGCAAATCCGTTAATGAAGTCCAATCCTCGCCACTGGGGGTGCCGAGGTCTCCAACAATGAGGTAGACACTGTTGAGTTGCCGCCAATGAGGAGTTGAGGCTACGCGGCCATGCTTGCGCATTGGCTGTCAACTCAAAGGTCGTCTGTGGTGGTGTTAGTGAGCTGTTAGGAAGAAGCGGCGCGGAAGGTAGGAGAAATGATGTAAGGAGATAAAGACCAGTGGAAAAGTGTAGGATATCGATGCGTCACGCACCCCGCCAATCATGGAAGAAACAAGCTCTGGAGATTAGCGAACTGCGTAGTCGTGAGACGGAGGAGACCGGTAGTATTGTCAAGGACCGCGCCTGTGGCAGTTTGGTAGCGGTCAAGGCGTCGTAGCAAGAGACGAGGGTTGTGCCGGTGTCTATTCACAGTTCGGTATGAAGTCTGCGACATTCTGCGACGAGGGTATGCGCACTCACCGACAGATGCCAGCAGTCGATGAAAGAATATTC
Organism: Gautieria morchelliformis; assembly: GCA_015179125.1. NCBI lineage: Eukaryota > Fungi > Basidiomycota > Agaricomycetes > Gomphales > Gomphaceae > Gautieria > Gautieria morchelliformis. Next base: position 36,113 of record WHVA01000619.1, on the reverse strand, counting down.
GTTGAGGTACCGAACTATATTACAGCTGCAATGAAACGATATAAGGCATGTTTCCACGTACGTAACACTTTGGTCGATTCCCCAGAATACTGGCGGGGATGTGCTCGTGATAGGCGTGAACGAGATCGATCCCGTAAATTTAGTCGAATCGTGCCTCCGAAGGTGATCTCGCCGTTCGTTACGGATGCGGAAGTGGTAGGCTCGAATGAAACACCAATTTCATCGAAGAATAATCGTCCTGGGAGGACTTTAGTATGTCTGCCTTGACAGCGGCGTAGGAAACCATTTTACCCTGAGAGAACAGGTTCTAAAGTAGCAAGCATCTCAGCGTTTACATCATGAGAAGGAAGGAAGAACGAAGGGAAGAAATTGAGCAATAATTGGGCAGAGAAGAGAGACATTGTAGCACAGAAATGTAACGCACATCGGTCACAGTGGGAATCAGGGTTTAGTGGCCGGGCTGAGCGTACCCAGTGTAAGATCAGTGGGCCCTATAAGTTGACACGCGTCAGCCTCTGGGATCGTACCAGATGAAGACTGGGAGAACAAAAGCGCACCGATACCAAGGATTCCATCCACGCCTTGGAACCCTGTACTCCTTGATGCGACGCCGATGCTCTGTGACTTAATGACTAAGCCTGATGCGAGGGTCACTTGGTCGGTGACTAGGGGACATGTGTAGGTGAGCATTGAGCACATTGAGGTCAACAACGGAAGAAGACGACGTACACTCTGTTCCAGACTATAGATAGCATAGTAGGAAATAAACAAACGCGGGTACTGGTTAAGACAATGTGGTCGGGATGGGCGGAAGACATACAAATGAGCCAGAGCCATATTGGACGGCCTGCAGGAGATAGTGTCAGCGGGATTCCATGATGTGAAATGAGAGTGTTTAGGTTGGAGACCTGAAGAAGGGGAGAGAGCGAGGAGGACAAAAGAGAAGTATAGATGGATGGATGGAAGACAATATGTGAGAGGATACGCGAATGGTACTTACAACTTTGTTAGCTGTCTGTGTCGATGTGGCAGTCTTCACGTAAGCCTTGGTGGCGCCAACCCAGGTGTTGGAGGAGCCACTGTGGGTGAGATCAGCTGGGCAGGAGACAGTGAAGGAAGGGGTGGGAAAGCATGTAGTGGACGAAAATTTAGTCATGAAGTAAGGAAAGTTAATTGAAGAGTGATCACAGCGACATCTTTGAAAATAACAACATGGCAGGCAACCTCACGCCTCCCGCAAAACTGCTATTTGACACCACCTGGACAACAAAAGAGACAAGAGAGAGACAACTCACGTATCCACTATCAGCGTATATTGAGTCGCAGGGCTACCCACACCGACGCTTGCTGTGTATTCGACCTGTTGTATAGGTGGCGTCAGTTAACGGCCATAGTATGATAGGACAAATAACAATGGAAGACACGGAAAATTAATTTAAACTATAATGTGACCAAAGGCAAGATATGCAGGCTTAGGCATTGAAGTCTACGCCCTGCAGGGCGCCAAAATTGAAGATAAATGGCGCGCCATGGATAGAAGGAACCGATTATGTCTGTACGTGACTTACCGCGCCATTCGTGACAGGAACGCCGACGACAGCGTCTGGGGTGGGCTCTCCAGCGAGCTTTGCAGCTCTCTGGGCCGCGACTTGGATGAAGCTACGTGCACGCGCGCGGTCCGCCTGGTGTCAGGGGATTTAATTTTCAGTCAATTTCTGTGTTTTATTAAATTGCGGGAAAAGTAAAGGCATTCACCTCGGCGAGCTTGACCGAGCCTCCTGCTGTGTTGATCCGTGCAGCAATAGGGAGCGTAATGGGGAATCGCGGATCTTCACGAATGAAGGGAGGGCGAGAGCGGCAGGGAGAAGCAGGACAAGGGAGAGCACAGAGAGCATCGTGTAGGTTGCTGGTGCGTAGCGTCTGGTGCTGGTACAGGTGCTGGTACGGGAGGGAGTCCGCAACCGGGGAAGAGTAAAGCAGTGGGCGTGGCAATTTATACATGAGAGACATTACGGGATGGACGTCATGCTGAGGTGCCGGAACGGGGCCTATATTCGAATGTGGCGGTGGGAAGTGCTCGAGAGAAGTATACGGGAATGGCGGGGTAATGAGAATAGGGTGGATTGGCTGAACGAAATTCCCCACGTGCAGCCTAAGGCTCAAATGAGATGCTGGGGCTATGGGATGGCGATGCACCTGATTTTGGCTAGCCAAGCTTGCGCCCGTTGCCAATCTGAATAGAGACTTGTTTTTCCATTGCATCTGAACGAAGCTGGCCTTACGTAGTACTGCCCATGTGACTGCCAACTGAGAAACTGGGAACGCAGATATGATAGCAAGTATAGCCTGAATGCTACTGCGAAGAAGTCAGCGGAAGCATAGCAGGAGGTTAAAACACTAATATTCATGAGGTTTACACGCGGCCAAGCGGCCCAGCCCAGCTTGCCACGTGACCTCCCCGCAGACTCGGAACAGTGAACACATGCAGCGAAGTGGGATGCTATGGGTCCATCTTCTCGCTTGAGTGCGATGACGGCTCGCCACTCCTCTGGGTATGTAACGTATACACTTCACTCCACCTTGAGATTCCACGTTAGATGCCGGCTAGTCACGAGAGATGCGCTTAGACAAACAGCTTAGATGACCACCAGCACTCTGATGAATCTATCTTCGAGCCCGGATCTTGTTCCCTGGGGTTGGGATGCACTCCAGATTGCGATCGGCCTCGACAGCGTGCTGTGCTGTATCTTTTTTCCACCCATGCCCGACAGACGCAGCATGACGTCACCCTTACGGCACGACAGATTCTTATGTACACTCGCTCTGCCACGACTACTCACATCGACAGTCCAAGCACATCGTCGTCGTACAGCAAGTGACGCTGCTAGAGTTTCGTATTCGTATACGCTCAGTACACTCCAGCATTCGCAATCCGGCCACCTCCGCCAACTCACAGCCTAGTAGCTCGAGCCAGCATCGCTGTAAAGTGTCAGATTGACACTTCGAAGACGTCAAACGTACGAGGAAGGAAGTTATCGACACCGCCCGTCCGGATCAATGCGCAAACGCTCAACTACTCCAGATACATTTTCGGCGCATACTTACTCAGCACGCTGCTGGACGTATCGGAGTCCTCCTGTAAACCACCACGACACGTACTCAAGACAACCGCACTCAGCTAGGTTCAACCCAATGCAGGCCACGTGGCATGTCTCCTACTAGTACGATTTCGCCCGTGAAACGACTATTCATAGCTGCAACACCAAATTCTTCGTCTCACTGACATAGCAGCGTTCTTATATGTCATTGATCAAGCATATGCATTTGCCGTAGCGATCCACGCCAGTGCGCAAGGATCATCCCACCGACCGTTTCCGCACGTACACCTCGCAAACCGTCAGTACCAGGGTCTCATCTACATATTCTATATTCAGATCCTGACCGGCCCTGGTCAGAACCTTCCAATTCCACCATCGCGTTAATTCTACTATTGTCTCTGCCATGTTCGCGAGAAGTTATCAACGGTTGGATCTAAATGTAATGTAATATAGTGCGCCTTTCCGGCGTAAGTGTAGACATTGTGTCTCCGCCATTTTCCCGCGTCCTTGCCGCTTTCTGTTGTTCTCTCTTTTGGGACAAAAGATCTGGGAGTCGCACACTACTGAACAATTGATTATCGAGGATCTTCAGTAGCGTATGCCGAAAGGTTTCGCGTCTGATGCGATCAGTCAGAAGTTAGAACTTCCTCGAGTCCCAAGCAACCGCTACGGGAACAGATGCACCGCTTCCTAGCATTCGCAGGCACGGGTTCTATTATTAATGCCGTCTTCTCAGAGCTCGACAATGACCACGTCGCTATCCGTGCTCTCCCGGGTTTCTATAGCTGGCGGCCTGTGAGGGAAGCGCGATGAAGTGCCATAAATCAATATATATATCCGATATTACAACATTTATTGGAGAGTATTTGTTTGCTCAAATATACATTTAGCAAACTGAACTGAAAACATAGGCTAATATATATTGATAACATATACCCTAATCAATAGTGAGCCCCGGGCTTACGGTTGTATGTGTAGTTGGTGTATGTTAGATTTGCGTAATATCTGTTCAGTCCCAGTCCCAGTCCAGGAGTCCATTCTGTTCGTTCAAGGGCAGCCACGGCCCACGAGGAGTTAAGTCTTCAAGCTACCAAGAACATGTGGGATTATGGACGTGATAGTCGGTGTCCGCAGTGAGTGTCTTGAGTCATGCAGGCGGTGCAGGGAAAAAAGTGGGGTAGGTTGAAGTGCTAACCAAGAATTACAAATTAGGCCTCATCACAATGCCAGAGTTAATCCCATTCATCAGTAGAAATGCAATCCATCCGTGACAGTCCTTGCGTCAATTCAACTCATTCCAGTACACGTCAGTTCTTTGCTAGAAACACAGCGTAGAGTCATTGCGAGTCATGGTGTGTTATGCACCTAAGCAAAATGTAAGTAATATGGTTGGTTCCTAGAAGACTGGGCGAGTGTATGGTTGATACACCTTACCGATATTTCTTCCATATATCCTAAGCCTGATTGGAGTCAAGAGCCTGTCAAGGTAGGATTTAGACACATCAATAAATTCGAGAAAGGATGAATAATGATGACCTGTTCATCGTCCAGTGTCCGAGTCGTTGGAGCAGGCGGTAGATTGAAATCGACACGTATATTTTTCAAAACATAAGCCTCCGTTTTTTTTACGAAACCAATTAGATCAGTGTAGCAAGTCGAACAGAGACTTTCTTCGAGCGCAACCGTACTCCATCTCTCGACAACCCCATATGGTGAGTTTCCCTGTGAAAAATAGTCACCTAATTGTCCGAGGGCGAAATTTCTGCCACCACATGTGGGTTGCTTTGGACACGAGGAAGGTGCCGAGAGGGCCAGAAATGGTCCATAAATCGCCGTACAGCCTTCTGTCTTCCTACGAAAAGCCGAATTATGTTGGCCGCTGAAAGCCTTTCCAGTTGTTCTGTTTCCACGCTACTGAAGTCTACGGGGTTTCGGAAACAGAGCTCGAAAACAGCCGGTCGCAAAAGCTCGGGTACGTCGCATTCGTAGGCGATATTGATGACTTTTAAAGCGTCTGAAACCCGGGGATACGACGATCTCCCAGCTTCTGTTTCAGTTGCACGTAATCCGAGTATACGAGAGGCCAATCCTGCTTGAGTAAAAAGATAATTCCTAACCGCAGGCCATCCATTCTATATTTAGTGGCCATTCTCAGCATACGGCACTTGGCATCGATAGTGAAATGTTCCGTGTCAAGTAGGGACCTTCCGGAAGACCATAAATAATGAGCGGCTCCAAATATATTAAGTAGTAGACATACAAGCCGTCATATAGAGCGTTCAAAAGAGCACTGAGATCTACGGACTCAGGTAACCGAATCATAGGACAACCACACAGTGTTTCGACATCTTCGGACTGTAGATTTATCATATTTTGAATGACTGGGCTTTGATTCAGCATATGACGATGAATGCGGGCGAGGGTCTTGTTATTATGGATGGGATCAAGACGAGGTCGCCGTTAGCAAAGTATGGGAGTTTCTGGATAGAGTCGGCCATGATATAGTGGACTGAAGTGTAGGTGGTGGGGCGGGGCGAAATGTAACTCCAGTCATAAATAGGCAGCAGCCTCGAGGTATCGTGAGTAGTTGTGACTAGCGTAGGCCCGAGACGTTGGGTGAGTATACCGCGAGCAAGGCACATCGTACTTCATAGAAGCATCCCTCGTGACAATCAACCCAACCACGCATGTTTCTTCGAGTTGTGACGTATCCAATAGCGGGTGTTCCGGTGACCCAACACGCTCATGCATAACACATAAGTCTAACGAAGGCCATCGGAGGCAAGACATATCAAGTGGATCTATTGTGCCACTGAGAGAATTCAGCATCTGGTACATAGCCGTTGGGAGAACGCAGGGCAAATGCAAACGTAGGCATCGCAGTGCCACTCATCCGTTAGTGATCCAACACGCACTTAATAACATACCGTTCCAAATTATGGAGAGAGAATGCGTATGGGCAGAGTTGGATATGAGTTATGACACCACGACTGGGGGATGGAATCGAGCATTGAAGCAAAGTGACATCAGAGACTGAATGAGGAAGAGCACAAGAGGCGAGGATGAGTGCAATAGAAGGCGTCTTGAACATGCATATCAAGGTAATCTCTGCTTGGTGTCAAAGTGCGGGACAGGCTCTTGCAAATCATTATGTAATGGATGCTTCGGAAGAGGCCGGCGGATTCAAACCTTAGCATGAGGCAGCCCTGGACCCTAGGCTGTAAGTAGAGCCATGCATAGTAAAAGTTGTGCGCAGTCTATGTAACATTGTGGTGTGTGACTGAGGAGCATTGTGTCTTTCACAGAAAGATAGCAGGAATACTCCAAACGCCCTGACCTCAAAGAACTCCTACGTCGGCCGCCATACTTCCGGCTTTACAGGAGCTCCGGTACATCATCTGCGGGCAGCGATATCGCTGCGACACTAAGTGCTCTCATTTTCTCTCGAGCGCCTCGTGTATGGTTGTTAAATCGACCTAGAAAGGCCTGCGTAGCGTCACGAATGGGTTGCGGATGCTGTGTCCCCTTGTCTACAAATACCGCATACTCCTGCAGAATACTGGCTCCCCCGGGCTACAGCAATATATCAGTTTATCAAGTCCCATGGAAGATATTGAGAAGCACTCGCATGCTCTTTGATAAACGAAGTCACATCGACTGCATGACCCTCAATTAGAATTACGGTACGCCTTCCGGAGATCACAAAGTCCTCTAATTCCGTCCGTCCCCAAGTTGGTTTTCCCTTGAGGGTTTCTTGGATGGGTAGGGAGCTCTGAAGCACCTGGGCGCGACGTTCTAGTTCGCGCGCTGTCACAGGATTCGTATTTGAGATCGAAGAGGCCTTCGTTCGAAGCATATATAGTTGCGCTTTTATTACATCTGAGTCTTCTGTTCGACGCAACGATGGGATTAGGGGCGTAAATTTATGAAGGGTCCATATTATCCAACGGGTGGGGTCCACATTGGTGATAAATGGCCTGTAAATGACGTTAGAGCGTGCAGCCGTTCAACATATAAACGCAGATATACCCATTTCTATAGTCAGTTGGAAATGCATGCTAGAAGGCAACAAATCATAACGTTTAGACATCTTGGGGAGAGAAATATATGTGATGACATAATACGTGCATGCTAAATGGGTGTGAGTCAAATCGAGAGACGAGAAGTGGATTCTTACAAAGTTATGATTTCCTTCTCCCGAGGTTAACGCAGCTACCAACTATTTCCGTCAATGAGCAATAGCGTTGGTGTGGGAACCGCTAGACTAACCCAATCGCCGCGGGCACTCATTTCGTCAGTGAAGTGTTGCGGCCCTTTCCAATGTGCCAGTCTAATACGGGGGAGTGAGCCATGAATGACATCAAGACATATACGTAAAACGAACGAGTTCACGGCAGACATGCAATGCCAGCTGTGGTCATGTTAGAGCAGATAAGTGAAACGAACGCAGCTTGAACCATAAAGGCTTACTAATTATACGCGCAAATAGGCCACCCCATAGAATCCCCCACGAGCATCTCCCCACAGGGAGCTAACAGCTGTGGGGAGAACAAACGCCATGAAGAGCGCTATAGGCACTAGAAACATACTGTGAGCCTCAATTTGTGTTCAGCACAAAAGAGGCCAGTACTATAATGCTTGTGTTGTAGCCTTACTACCACGTCACGATCAAGGTCACTTTTATCTACCAGGTTCCAACGAGGATAACTCTGTTTCGCAAAAAGCCACCCGATGTGGGAGAAGATAAGTCCCCTGGTGGCTGCGTATGGGTCATGGATTGGGTCTCCGTATACCTATGTTATATTAAGGGCGCAAATAAGTTGGGTAGGTTTATGGTAGCTTTCCAGAAACAAACCTGTGATGGAGTCTGTGGCGCACAACCCACACTATATTTCTTTAATGACTTTCACAGCGGGATCACCAGCAGAGAGACGCACTCTAATCGATCCCTGAAATCCCATAGAACCCATGAGAGCCAATGCGACCCGCAAGGGCTTCCGTGCAGTGAATGCTCGATGCGACCACAGAGATGGTAGCCCATGGTAACTCTGGAATCATTAACACTGTTTCAATGTCTACACGGAAGGTTCAAGGGAATAGAAGTCGCACCCCACCATGCCCATCTGATAGCACACTGCAGCCACTACTAATGTGGCAGTTGGAGTTGTCCTCCATGGCGAGACCAGAGGAATGGCGACGAGAGCCGACAAATGGACTATAATAAGGAGGAATCCAGGGTTATGCCACCACGCATGTTTGTCTGGACAATAGGTATCAGCCATGCAGATGAACAAAGAACAAACTTGGCTTTTGGGAGTGACATGTTATATTGGCCTTCAGCATATATACGAATGGGCACATTACCCTCCGCTGCACGCTATGATTCACAAGTGGTTATGCAGGTGCCTTCAATACGGTGACCAGAGTACCGAGTTAGTAGTCGAGTGGTACGGTTCGAATCCCTAGCCGCTTCTGTACTACAGTAATGGTACTCCAATTATCAGTGAAATAGACCTGGATGGCGTCATCCAGACTCCGAGTGAGTTGGGCACATTACCGGGGTGCATGTATTGACTCTTGACGGTCTGATACATACAGTGACTCTCCAGTTTAGTGATGTGCAGGGCGTGGCTCCGCCCCAAAGCCCGGGCTTGGGCCTGGCTTGCTCGGGCTCGGGCTTGCCAAATCCTCCGCACCTGCAGCCCCATACGCACGCGCAGCCGCAGCCGGCCCACACACACGCCTGCGCACGCACGCGGAGGAGCAAGGCCCCTACCGCGAGGAGAATGTGCTGCTCTCGCTGCAGCTCCTCGCGTACCTAAGCAAGTACCCGTACGTGCGCCAGGCGTTCTGTGAGTCGCGCGTGGTGTTCAACCCTGCGCTGCAGGGGCAAGGGGCGGGGGAAGGGCGCGGTGGATGCAGGTATGGAGGAGAGGGAGAAGGAGAAGGAGTGCGGCGAGGGTGAGGGCGGGTTTTTCAGGGTGCCGGTGAGGGTGACGGTGGGCGGAAGGAGAAGGAGAAGAGCCGTGCGGCGGCGGCTGGGGCAGAAAAAGCGACCATTTTATGTGGGGCCACTATAACTACACTATGAGCAGTAAAATAATATAATTAAATGCCCATTTTGCCTAGGGTTCAGGCGCCTATGAGGCCGCCGCGTCCGGCTTGTCAAAACCCAAGCGGCCTGGCTCGGGCTGGCTCAAGCCGCGGCTTGGGCCGGGCCGTGCACATCACTAACTCCACTAGCTAGAAGACGCTAGCTGGCGATCTATTTGCTATTCCCATAGTGATCTACAACCAGGCTGCCACATAGACGGACCCTGCAGCGCCACCATGGGTGGGTAGACAGTCTGAGGTCCGGACATATGGCGGCAGCCGGGATGAGTCGATGACCGGCATGTTACTCTGGCGATCTATCTGCCATTCCCATAGTGGTCTACAACCAGACTGCCAATAGACCGACCCTGCAGCGCCACCATGGGCGGAGGTTTTCCTTGGTAGACAGTCTGAGGTCCGGCGGACATATGGCGGCAAGGGATGACCGGTTCCGCATTTTACTCTAAGTCACCGGCCATGTGTCACAATGTGACGATGTCACGCCAGTGCAGGCCGCAGGATTTCCACGATCCATTGCCTAGACACTGATCACCGCGCTATGCTCACATTTACCACCACCTGGACTGTCAGCACATGCTGAAATTAGAAAGTTGTGTATACACCCGGGCCCCGGCGCCACCCTCCACTGGGACGGTCGACGGCTTCAAGGCTCAAGTTGGTTAAAGGAAATAGTGGTGGGGGACGGGATGATATTCCATACGCAAACTGGCTCGGGCCACGCATCTGACGGATCAGGCTAACAGCTGTCACAAATGAACACATTTCAGAAACGGACGTATCTCCCTCCGCCCTCGACTTTCCGCGATCAAGCCTCGTAGCTTTTAGGGATAGCAGCTGTATTATATCCATAGCACGGCGGATCAAACCATGTCTTATGACATTCCATCGTGGGCTTTTACCTGTCCTACCACACACGGTACCTGCTGCTGCGATATGTGGCTCATAATATTTGTGAAACACGTACTCGACTCTCGGATAATCTGGTATTGTGATTGATCCCGATTCAGAAGTGGATGACCATGGACGCTCTCGGGGCCTTGACAGGATTTGGAGAAGGACCTGAGGACTATACGGTTTCTGTCCGTTGGATTACTGCTGAAGCGCGACGTGGGGATTGGGGGTCTAGGCAGGCCGGAAAAGTTGGCAAGGGAGATGGACCGGAGGGCCAAGTGTGGCGTTTTGGGGTCTGGTAGCGGACTGCTTTGGGATTGGTACCTGGGCGCTGGATGGCTGGAACAAGTTGACAAAACTAACGTACCACCATATATCTATAAGAGCGGGACAAATTGCATGGGTGAAATCCTGGACCTTCCTTGCAGGGATGCACACATTGTGAGCGCGACAACGGATCCACGAAACTTGCCCAGGCCTGCACGGAGCTCACTCACGCCGCGTTGCCTTCAGACACCGTAGACCAGCCGATAAGGACGACCGAGTACGTACGGAGCCACGTGACGATCGAAGCGCGGGACGCCGAGAACACGGGTGGGAGCTGCAGCTTCAGTGCCGAAGTACGCAGTGCCATACGGCGCCTCTCGTCGTCTTTTCCCGCCTACCATCCACCTCGAACACTGCGAACAATGAACAACGTTAAGCGCAACGATAAGGGCACGGTAGCGTAAGTCCATGATCACTTCTCTATTGAGCCAACTGTTCACTCTACCCCGAAGTATTCCTGCAGGAATCAAAGTTGCAGGAACGGCTCTTTCATTTGCACTATCTATTGTATGCTGACTCTCGTCCATGGCAACAGACTTGAGATGCACCGATATCTTCCCAATGTCACACTGTTCGGCAAGCGTCCTAGTCACTGCTTCGTGAAGCTCTTCGTCGATAAGGATATCACCGGAGACTGCGTTAGCTGCGAGGGCAATACTGCCTCGTGGAATCAGCCATTCTATTTGTGCGTTTAATTCCAGTGTTATTGTATCAACGTGATCTTAAATCCATACACAGCTACCATCTGAATGGGTCTTCTGTGTTGGAAATTGAAGTATATGGGCATCATACCATCGGACGTGATGACTACATAGGCGGTACGAAGGAAAAGATTGAGTTGCTGCTTGCAGAAGGAGAACTGGCGGTCAGTCCTTTTCGCTCATCGACGAATGCACGTGTAATCATCGACCACAGCAGCCGTCGCTCGCAAACTGCAAAAATCAGACAAGGCAGGGAAGATGAGGGTTAGACTGTCCTAGAGTTCGCCATTTCGTCTTTCGCGACGTCAGACGAGGCGCGGAGGCCCAGTTGAGCGAAGCAGTCAGCAGAACGAAAGAGGTTGATACTATGAACCCGGCGCTGTCCCTAATTGTTGATGCAGGGGCTGAGGCCGATGTCGCCATTCCACCCTCAATACTCTCGATACAATATCGGCGACTTGGGTTCCCCTCGTGGACAAAGTCAGGCTGTTTACCGATATTATGGATAAAGCCTCAGAGGTCTGGTTAGGTTGGTCGTCTCCCAGGTCGTTTCATTGCACGGTGTGCTTTGATTCTAGGTTCATCCTTATGCGAAAATGGCCTGGACCATCCTGTCTCTCGTACACACGGTACATCTATGACTATACGAACCGGATAGATATAGCTGACATCTGGGGTTGACTCTATTTAGACGATCATTGCTCAGATGGCCGGGACGATAGTATCCATGATCTGGCGAAAATTATTGGCGACACCTATGCATTCGTCCATCTGGCAGAGCCATTGAAGAGAATTGAATCGCAGAAGTCAATTATCTTAGCCTTGGCGCAACAGACGTTAGAGTGCAGCTATTTTATCCGCGCCTACGCAAAAAACAAGGGTTTCTGTACGTTGAACCCACTGTCAGGTGGTTATGGCTGATGACCTTTGTTCAGGGAAAAGAACCGCGGAAAATCTGGTGTCGGATGTCGACAGCAAGGTCAAACAATACAAGGCGTCTTTCGATAAATTCAAGCTGGATTTAGAACAACATGCCGTGATTCATACTGAAATCACTGCACGACGTGTTGAAGTCACTGTACTACGTGTTCTGACTGTTGTCGGCGACATCTGTGAGTTGTCTGGTTTAGGCCTTTCCCGAGGCTAATAAACTTTGCACTCAGCCGGGGAAATTCAGCTTGATGATATGCCCTATGCAGCGGGAGCTGGTTGCGATCCTAAACAAGGCTGTCTGCCGGGTACTCGCGAGAAAGTTATTGAGGAGATCTGCAATTGGGTCAACCAGGATAGCGACGCACCCCCCGGATATTTTTATTGAACATGTTGCAGGTGCCGGCAAATCTGCAGTTGCTCACGAGGTCGCTCGACGATTTGATAAACTCAATCGTCTCGGATCGTCGTACTGTTTTGACCGCGATCATCCGGCAGAGCGATCCCCCGACAATATCTTTAGCACTATAGCTCGTGATCTGGCTGATCTGGACCCACAACGAAAGCATCGTTGATGAAAGTGGTCGGAGAGCAGAGAGCCCTTCGGACCACACGCATACCTCATCGCAGTTTAGAAGTTCATTCTAGACGCCGCCCATGGGCTGACGACCATCGGACCAACGGTGATCGTTTTGATGCATTGGATGAGAGCGGAGCCCGACATCTCGCCAGGGTCTTTTGTCTGTCCTTGGCAACGAAGCTGCAGAACTGCCGTCTAACTTCCGTGTCCTTATCACCTCCCGTGCCGAACAAGACATCCAGGACACTCTTCTTGGGAAGAGGCACGTGCTTTCCAGGTCCCTAAAGGATATTGACCCGAACCCTGCCGATGCCGTCGCCCGCTTTGTGAAAGACCAACTCGGTATATTACGGCCCTCGAGCGCAAATGGCCCAACGATGGCTGGTGTCGATTGTTAGTCGAGAAATCTGAAGGTCACTTTCAATGGGCGTCCACGGCTTGTCGATTTGTCAAAGGAGATGGGAAGGGTGGTCGCGTTGCTGTTGAGCAACTGGAGGAACTTCTAGTCAAGAACCTCCGTGGGATGGATAACCTGTATCTCGGTATCCTCAAGCAGATATTCGGCGATGGCGATGACTTGACGGACAATGTCAAGCGTCGGTTTTGCTTGGTGATGGGCTGCATATTGACTGCCAGGAACTCTCTCGATGTCTGCCCTGCAGAGGCTGTGCAATGGAGACGAGTCCGGGTCCGAGATTCATGCAATAGTGGGACCCATGGGGCTCTGTTGAGCCTTCCTGCTCAAGACTCGACCCAATCAGCCTGCTGCACACGTCTTTTCGTGACTTCTTGACAGATCGCGACCGGAGTGGACCATACTACATTGGCACATCGTTACACCATGACGGCCTTGCGCTCTCATCCTTGCGCGTAATGAAGGATGAACTGTGTTTCAACCATTTGTCAGCTTGAAACTTCACAACTGCGCAACGACGACGTCGTTGACTTGGAGACACGGACCAAGAAGTATATATCCTCACAACTGTCCTACTCTTGCCGTTTTTGGGCGGACCATGTTCGTGCCACCACCTTTGCGCTGGTATAGGTGCAAAGGTCAAGGAGTCTTCGAGACTAAGCTACTCTACTGGCTGGAAGTTTTGAGTTTGATCAAGAAGGTATTTGATGCCTCAGCAATGCTCTCATCAATAATGGACTGGATCAGGTGAGTGCCCAATTGTTATGTGCTCCAACGTGAGTCTAATGAACTTCAGGATAATGACATTGCAGCATTCGTAATGGATACCCGCAAGTTTGTAGCTGCATTTGGGAGTGCAATCTCTCAGAGTGCTCCCCATCTCTATTTGTCGACTCCATTTGCGCCTGAAAGGTCGAAAGTATCTGAGACTTACCTCCCACGATTTCCACGACTACTCAGAATCGAGACGGGGAAAGCGAGGACATGGCTACCAATTCAATCTATTCTGGAAGGCCATACCAACAGCATCGCGTCGGTGGCATTCTCGCAGACGGCAAGCGCATCGTCTCCGGGTCTTATGACACCAACGATCTGCGTGTGGGATGCAGACACCGGGAGCTTATCTCAGCACCATTCGCAGGCCACACCGATTGGGTCATGTCGTCGCGTTCTCGCATGACGACAAGCGCATCGTCTCCGGGTCTGATGACAAGACGATCCGTGTGTGGAATGCAGACACCGGGGAGGTCATTTCAGCACCATTTGAAGGCCACACCGACAGCGTCATGTCCGTGGCGTTCTCGCAGGATGGCAAGCGCATCGTCTCCGGGTCTAATGACAAGACGACCGTGTGTGGAATGCAGACACCGGGGAGGTCATTTCAGGACCATTCGAAGGCCACACCGCGTGGGTTACGTCCGTGGCATTCTCGCATGATGGTAAACGCATCGTCTCCGGGTCTGTAGACGAGATGATCCGTGTGTGGAATGCAGACGCCGGGGAGGTCTTCTCAGCACCATTCGAAGGCCACACGCGGTACTGTCACGTCGGTGGCATTCTCGCAGGACGGCAAGCGCATCGTCTCCGGGTCTTATGACACACGATCTGTGTGTGGGATGCAGACACCGGGGAGCTTATCTCAGCACCATTCGCAGGCCACACCGATTGGGTCACGTCGGTGGCGTTCTCGCAGGATGGCAAGCGCATCGTCTCTGGGTCTCAAGACAAGACGATCCGTGTGTGAATGTGGACACCGGGGAGGTCATTTCAGGACCATTCGAAGGCCACACCGAGTGGCTTACGTCCGTGGCATTCTCGCATGATGGTAAACGCATCGTCTCCGGATCTCTTGACAAGACGATCCGTGTGTGGAGATGCAGACGCCGGGGAGGTCTTCTCAGCACCATTCGAAGGCCTCACCGGATTGTCACGTCGGTGGCGTTCTCGCACGACGGCAAGCGCATCGTCTCCGGGTCCTATGACCAGACGATCCGCGTGTGGAATGCAGACACCGGCGAGGTGATGTCAGCACCATTTGAAGGCCACACCCGCTGGGTCATGTCGGTGGCGCTCTCGCAGGACGGCAAACGCGTCGTCTCCGGGTCTGCAGACAAGACGATCCGTGTGTGGAATGCAGACACCGGGGAGGTGATTTCAGCACCATTCGAAGCCACACCGAGTGGGTCAGGTCGGTGGCGTTCTCGCACGACGGCAAGCGCATCGTCTCTGGGTCTGATGACAAGACGATCCGTGTGTGGAATGCAGACACCGGGGAGGTCATTTCAGCACCATTTCAAGGCCACACCGACTACGTCATGTCCGTGGCGTTCTCGCAGGATGGCAAGCGCATCGTCTCCGGGTCTGCAGACAAAGATCCGTGTGTGGAATGCAGACACCGGGGAGGTGATTTCGGCACCATTCGAAGGCCACACCGACTGGGTCAGGTCGGTGCGTTTCTCGCACGACGGCAAGCGCATCGTCTCCGGGTCTCGGACAAGACGATCCGTGTGTGGAATGCAGACACCGAGAGGTCATTTCAGGACCATTTGAAGGCCGCACCGACAGTGTCGTGTCCGTGGCGTTCTCGCAGGATGGCAAGCGCATCGTCTCCGGTCTAATGACAAACGATCCGTGTGTGGAATGCAGACACCGAGAGGTCATTTCAGGACCATTTGAAGGCCACACCGACATTGTCATGTCCGTGGCGTTCTCGCAGGATGGTAAGCGCATCGTCTCTGGGTCTTTTGACCAGACGATCCGTGTGTGGAATGCAGACACTTGGGAGCTCATTTCAGCACCTTCGCGGGTCAGGGTAGTCAGTAGCTGTTATCTTGATTTGTCAGAATATGACGAAACTGCTAATATCCTTTGTGCAGCTATGGGGCCTGGGTTTCGAAACGACTCACCGGCTTGAAAATGGTGGTTACTAAACTCGCCCTCAGAACTTTTATTTTGGATACCACCCTGGTCACGTGTAGGTCTCTGGCGGCCGGCGAACACAGCTGTCATAGCGAAGGGGTTCACAAAGCTTGATTCAGCAGGTTGAGCATGGCAAATCGTGGACACAATGCAGAGAGGTCACATGATTTGCTGGGCAAGCATCTGACACAAATGTGTTGCATCTCCTACTACCATAGTGGTTGGATGTTGGTGTTGAGAACATTCTTTTATGTTTATTGTTAGATTAATCAGACTAAATATTATTCTGATTGCTCAGGGAGTGGTGGTGCTTTGTGCACCCTGTGCATGGGCTATTGGCAGGCTGACTAAGCTCAGTGTGTGTCTGTTGCCAACTCAGCCTTGGTCACATGACTGGGTCACAGAGAAAATGGGTGAGATAAGAGGAACAAATGGTCCAATGTGTTCATGTAGAGTAACCAATGGGTGACTATCTGTAAGCCCAAATTCCTAAAGTTGCAGTTCTAAACCATGGGTGTGACATGTGTCCCTCATTTAGAACACATCCTAGCTGCTTGGCCCTCAAGTGTGCTGATATGGAGTTTGACCTCACGACTGACCTCGAGGAAGAGGAAGAGGAGAGGAAGAGCTCCTACAACTGTCTTGTCTGTGAGTCTATTCTATTGTCAGTCTACTGTCCTCAATTAACTTATAGTCTCCTCTAAGTGCTCGCAGTTGTTGGTCAGCTGGAGTTTCAAGGGTAACACTTACCTGCAAGACACCGCATTCACCCAAGGAGTATAGGCTGAGGTTGAGGGCACATCAGCAACTGGTGGGCAATGAAGGGCCCAGAGGTGTGGGTGTGGATGAGGATGTGGTGAAGCCATCGGTGGGGTGAAAGTGAGATTCGGCAGAACTGGTCCAGCAGGGGATGAGTGGGGGTAATAGGGTGATTTGTAAGTAGGTATGAGATGCCGTAGATAGCAGAAAGTGCACCTGCACACAAGCCTATAACTTTGGGCACCTTAACGTGGTATATGTGTAATGACCTGGAGAGAATATTAGGCATGGATAATGTGGCCATAAGTACTCCAGGTCAACAGGAATGCTGACTATGCCCCACACTGGTGTTATGCTGGAATCAGCATCCAACCAAATAACATGCTCGTACTAAACTCATACATAGCTCTCAGTGGTCAACTTAGCTTGGAAAGATCTGTTAAAAATTACTTTTTCTTTTTTTTGAGGTGTTGGGGTTATGCAGGTGTAAGTACACTTTTCTGTGACAAGAAAACTTTAATTGAGCATATGCTAGGGTTGGTGTGTGCAGCCATTTAGGTGTTGCACATTGCATGGTCAACATTGAGGATAAAGTACATGGGAGCAAATCCCAAAAAGGGTTCTGTGCTGTCAAATAGGTGACGGGTAAGGTTTGGAACAGCAAAAAAAAAATCTAGGAAGGGGTTCCAGACCCCCTTCCTAACTGTTGCATTTAGGATCATGTGTTTGCCATTGGTGGGGCTTGAATCAGCCATGTGATCATTGGCAAACAACCGGAGCGGGTATCCGAATGATTTAGAACCATGAATTTAGGAATTTGGGATTACAGATAGTCACCCAATAAGAGAATGGGTCCAAATACTACTAAGATACAAGGGGGAGGCTGCATACAGCTGTGGAGCAGGAACAGAGAGGAGATAGTGATCCTGCTGATCACTATCCTAGCAGGGACCTAGCAGTGCTTTACAAAACTCCTGTCTACATGAAAAACAGCTCATAATCAGTGGATCTAGTCAGGAGAATAGAATAGAAAACAAAAGATGTTAATCCTTGTGCTGCATGCATGCAGGCACTTGGCAAGGGAATTGCCTCCTCTGTACCTCTCTCCTGAGATAGCAGCTTTGTGGTACATATATAGGACTAGCACCTTTAATTTCTGTCATATCCAATGTCCTTGTATGGCATTGTTAGTCCCCTAGCAATTATTTCCTGAGGACCGAGTCCAGGTGCCTGCCTGCCTGCCAGGGCAGGCCCCACTTGCTGGTGAGGTGCCTTGGCTATCCAAACTGAGGCTCGGTCACATGCGCGTCATATCTAAGCGAGATCTTCACTCAATGCCGCTTGGACACACAGATGCATATGCATTCCAATTAATAAAATTCAGTAGATGTTGTTAACCTAAAGAATATAATGAAATGCAATATTCCATTTATTCTAACAATTCCTGCATTTGATTAGGCACTCACATGGCCTGTTATAAATATTGTACCTGTAATAACCATCTGATAGTCAGCCCAGGGGGTTTATTCCATGTCAAGTGCCCAATTTTAATTTGTGATTGGCTAATCTGTCATATCAATCTACTCCCACTGAGGCATGGGAAATGTCTCAAGTCAGGAAATCCCTTGAAAAATTCTGGGAAATTCCACATTTCTTGAGAGTGTCCTAAGATGTGAAATTTAGAGGAAATTCGATGTTTTACAAGGTGCCCAAGGAACACCAGTGCTGGATGAATAACAAGCTCTGCCTAGTCTATGTGCAGAGTGACCACCATGTGTGGGAATGCCCCATGGCCATGTCAACCTGGGCTGCCACAGCTTCCAACAGGACTTCTGATGGGAAGATGTCCGAGACTAAAGCCAAAAGATAGACGTTTCTGATCCTACGGCAATAATCTCGCTATAGACGGCAGGCATAGGGAGATAATAATTCTTCTATTGAGAAATTATATCTTCTGAGGAATCTTTCTTCTTTTATTATTTTATATTATATGCATCTGCAGGCTCAACAGAGTTCGATCTCGAGCCCGAGCGTTGAGTCACGGGGAAGAATCAAGGACGTACAGACCTGCAGACGAGAGGAGGCCTTTCTGTGCTAAAATATTATCCATATGCGTTGGTAAAGATACGGATGAATATTATATGGACGCTTGCGGCAACACATGAAACACTGAGTAGTCGATACGGTTTGAATTCTTTTGGGGAATACAGCCAGGCTACATACGTATATGCACACAAGACCAGACCTAGAGGTCTCCGGTTTCTTATCAGTAGTACAACGTATCGATGCGTAGATCTCGGGGGTTAAGATGCAAATAGCGTAGAGAAAAATAAGAATGACAAACGGCATGCAGAGCAGACGAGTGATATACAGATTTGAGTGATGTAGTAGTGGAAATGGCGGCGGCGATGCAGTCTACGATTTCAGTGTGGTGCGGTCTTTACCTGCGCGGTCGAGATAAGTGTAAATGGCGTTGATGGCTGCAGGGACGCCGTCCTCCTGAAAGAACGTAAGTTAAGCTCGTGCACAGACCTCTCGACGTAGGATGTACGCTGACCAGTCGTATGCGCTCTCCTACGGCAGCCGCTTTCTCTATCATGATACTGACAAATATAACGGCGGTCAGAAATGCAGTCACAAAAATGTTTGTGAATGTCCCACCGATCTGTCGTAGCTTTCCTCAGCGCCTCTGCGAGGTCCGCAGAGTGAAGACTTGCGACTCTCAAACCGGCCTAGCGAGGCATAAGCATTCTATACCGAGATAAGACGACGTAAACGTAAACATACCCCGAGTCGCTGTACTCGAGATGCCCAAAAGAATTGGTCCCTGCAAGCAACATGTCGGCTCCAGAGCAATCAAGTGACATACATGGAAGGCACGCACCCAAACCAAGGCTTGATCAGCGTTGGGATGCCGGCTACAATGTTATAGGATAAGTCCCCGAGCATCCAGACATGTATGACCACGAACCTCGTAGACTCGCTCCAGTCGTTCCCGACCCGCCGTGATGCAACGCAGCATCTATCTGTGGGAAAAGCCAACTAGAGGATAGGTAAGGCGAAGGCGCGAGCACCATTTGCCGGAGATGTGCACTCACTCATGTGGAACCACGTCGATCTGGCGCAGAAGGGCATCGGTCTCTGAAGCAGTGACTGACACGAAAAAAAAAAACATACCACGTGAATCTCAGGAGGAATTTCGACCTCCGGGCCCGTATCCTTGTCCATACGCGACGACCACCCCTTCGAAAGAATCGCCCTCACATCGCCTACATGCACAACGAGTGAGACCCATACACAACACAACGTAACCGCATCCTCACGCACTCTTCAAAACAGCTTTGACAATACTCCTAGTCATCGCCCGCGCGCGGGCACCGTGATGCTCCCAAACCCAATATACACAAGCGGCTTCCCGTCCGCCCGCGCCCGCGCTATGAACTGTACCAAGCCCTCCGACGGCGTCCAGTTCAGATCGGGATTATCCAAGAACCAGCTGCAGATCCGTATTGTCAGATCAATGGTCCCAAAGACGCCAGTGGCTCAAATACATACTATCCCGTAATCGTAATCTGAGCACCCCAATCAAGAGGTTTCGGAACCACCGTCTGAAAATGACCGACTCGGCGATCCAGAAATTAACAATAAAAATAAAAATAAAAAACTGACAGGCGAAAAGTTATATAAGAACGGAATTTTCGCCTGCGCCATATGTCCCATGTCGGTCGACGGAAGCCCGAGATACTTCTTCCGCCATCGGTTGATCTGGCCCGACGTCCCGAGCCAGAAGACGTTGTCGAACAAAACATACCTGCGCGACACATGTTGTTATAAATACACGCCATACCGAGACTGCGGTGTGGGAGCTCACGAAGCGAGGTTGAAGCGCGTCGAGTTGTCCACGGCGGGCTAATGAATGGGTGCGGGTATTGCACCGTCCTCGACCATGGCATCGTGAAGGCGCGGAAGTACGGAATGTCTGGGCAGGGATGAGGTGGGAAATAGGGTAGACGAGGGAAACATACTCAAAGCCTCCGCGATATGCACGCCCGCCATCGCAGGTGGACTCTCGATCAACACGTCCGCGTCCTTACAGTGTTCCCACGCTTCGAAAGCACTACACACAAAAACACCTACATCTCAACCGCCCCCACAGCAGCTTCATACACACACTCACAGTCATCGATCCACGTCCGGAACTATTCACAGGGGTCAGTGGTATAACCCGCCAATGCCAGCCTGCCAAGACTCACATGCGCGATGCTCTCCTTGAAAAACTGCGGCGAAAACATCTTGTGCTCAACACTCAGCTTCATCAGCGCCCCCGGGTCGCCGCCCGCCGTCCGATGCTTGATCCCCCAGCCCTCCACCCACGCTTTATACTCCGCATGCGTCACGATCGTCACCTTGTGCCCCGCGCCGATCAGGCCGCGGCCCAGCGCGATGTACGGCTGCACGTCGCCCGCGAGCCGATCGTGAGCACCACAAAGTGGCGGCGCGCGATCCCGTACGACATGGCGCGCGGCACGTTGACGTGCCGCGCGAGGTGCACGAACACCGCGGGCGGCACCGTGTGGTCGCGCAGCTTGGCGAGCGTGCGCGAGAGCGGGGAGAGCAGCGCCGTCGGCGCGAGGTGCGGCAGGCGCGGGGGCGTGGCGCGGGATGCCTGCTCCTCCTGCGGGGCTGCCCGGCTGCGTCTGCGTCGGGGAGCTCGCCGTCGACGCCGGGCTCGTCGAGACGGCCGGCGCGGAGGTGTACACGGGCGCGTCTGGCACAGACGGCACAGGCGCCTGCAGCGGCAGCGGCGTCGGCGCCGACACGGTCGCGCTCAGCGGGCTCGACAGCGCCGGCGTCCACTCCGCAGAGGCCGAGGCAGACGCAGCGGGCGCCGCCGCCCCCGACGCGGGCATCGTCGCCGCCTTCCTCACCGGCCCGGGCTCTGGCTCTGGCTCTGGCTCTGGCTCTGGCTCTGGCTCTGCGCGCCGGCGCTGGGGCCCGACACCAACACGGCGCGCACCCGCCGCACGGCCTCGTCCCTGCGCTCCTCGCTCGCGAACTCAAACAGCAGGTCCGGGTGCCCGTACACCTGCAGCGCCAGCGCCGCCGCGGCGCCGCGCGGCCACAGGCCCGTCCCCCCGCCCGGGAGCGGCACCGCCGCGCGCACGTGCGGGTCGGGAAGCGCAATTTCACGTCGGACGCGGCGAGGAGGCGCGACCAGAAGCAGACGAAGCGGCCGCTGACGACGAGGAGGCCAGACGTCGATATCGTACGCGACAGACTGCACTTGGTTACTGCCACAACCCACACCGCATCAGCATCAGCATCAGCCGACAAAACAAAACAAAACAGGCACGAGCAGAAAAATAAAGTGTACGCACGCCAAATATCGACGTCCGCGAGCCCGAAGATGCGGCGCACCTCCCGCGCCCTGCCGCCCTTCACAAGCTCCTCGTCCGCCTCCCCGTGCCCGTGCCCGTGCCGTCGCCGCTCCCCTCCCGCCCCACGCCCACATTCGCCCCCATCCCCATCCGCGGCTTCGCAAACGTCAGCCGCCCGAAATCGACGACCTCCTCCGCCTCCGCCTCCTCCGCGCCGTCCAGCGGCGCCGCCTGCGCGCGCGCGAGCACGTCCCCAAAGCCGGGCCACTCCGAGTCCAGCAGCGCAAACTGCAGCGTGTCGACGTGGCACGGCGAGGCGGCTTTACCCGGTGGCGTCCCTGCGGGGGGTCGGCGGCGGCGGCGCGGCGCGTCCGGGCATACCGCTCGCACTTGACCGCGGGCTCTCCACCCGGGCGTGAGCGGCCCCGCCGTCAGCAGCGTCTCATAAAGACTATCCTTCCACTCCAGTGCTCGCTCAGACTCGTCGCCCTTCGCACCCCCGTCCCCGTCCCCGTCCCCGCCTCCGCCTCATGCTCACCAGCCCCGTGCGCGTGCTTGCCCACGCACTTCTCCGGGCCTTGGCCTTGCACGTCCCCGTGCGTTTCAGGCGGATGCCCCTCTTTTTCGGGCGCAGCTTCCCGCTGAGCCCCTTGTCGCTCCACGAGCGGCCGATCCGTCCCGGCGGCATCCCGGCCTCGGAGTCTGTCTCGGGTGTGTCGTGCCCCCGGCCGCCGCCGCCGTCGCGTGCCCATGCCCTTGCCCTTGCCCCGCAGGCGCAGGCTCCCCAATCTCGAACTGGAGTATCGTCGCAAGCTCCTTCCTATCCCCCAGGATTGAGTCACGTCAGCACATCGTTACGGGTTCGAAACCGACTGCGGCACACAGTCAGCGAGAAAAAAAAAAAACGCACCACGTACGCATGCGGTACCCCTTCACCCTCCGCAGCGGCACGCTAATCCTCACACCCTCGTCCGCGTCCTCCTTTCCCGGCCCCCCCGCCCCGCACCCCGCCTACTACTACTATACCCACCCCCCCCGCCGCGCCCGCGCCGCGCCTGTGGTACATGTATAGCGCCGCCTGCACCTCGCGGCGCCACTCCAGCGCCGCCTCCTCCGTGTCGAACTCCACCGTGTCCGTCGTGGTGTGCACGCGCGCGTGCGGCGGGGGGAGCCAGGCCGCGCACGGGTCGTCCGTGTCGGGGTCGGGTCGGGGTCGGGTCGGGCAAGGGCGCGGGTAAGGGGCTGCCGCGAGCGTGTGTGCGCGCGGCGGCGGGGGCGTGCCGGGGGGCGTCGCCGCGAGCGTGTGCGTGTGCGCGCGGGACGGCACGTGTGTGCCGGGCCCGACGGTCGCCGCGAGCGTGTGCGAGCGGAACGGCGTGTGCGCGCGGGACGGCGAGCGGGAGTGGGTGCGGGGGTCGACGCCAGGGTGTGCGCGCGGAACGGCGCGTGGTGCGTGCTAGACAGTGCCTGGGGCGGCGGCGCGTCTGGACCAGGACACGCCTCGCGCCCACGACGTCTCGCCCGCGTCCTCGGCCTCCAGCTCGACCGTGATGCGCCGCGGGTGCAGCGGGTCGAAAGGGTGGATCTTGCGGAAGGACGACACTGTTCCGAATAGGGAATCGGGAATCGGGAATCGGGGGGGGGGAGAATGTGAGGAATGAATTACTCAAAAGGCGCTGCCATAAAACAAAAACAAAACATAAACGCACGCTGTAACGTCATCAGCGGACGCACGCGGTCGTGGTCGCCGCTGCTCCGGAAGCTGGACACCATGTCCGGCGTGAGCTCTATCCATACTCTAAATAAATAAAGCGCGATGAAAGAATTAAGAAAGCGACGTCGGGGAATAGAAGGGGGTTAGGTTGGTAAGAGGCGAATGCAAGGTCAGAAACGATGAGGTAAAGGGACGGAACAAGAGTCATTCGCAATGCGACGACCATACATCAGTCCAATTAGGTACGTCAGCAGCGCAATGTCAGAGAAGCGGAGTCAGCGTGTCAGGGTCATCACGTCAGCATGCACGCATCAGCGCCATTGCAGGGACGCGGCAGTGTCGGTACAGATACGTAATGCGCAAATCATGAAAAAAAAAACACTCAGCACCACCCCTCCACGGCACGCAGGGAAAAAACGACGCACCTGCTTCTCCCCCGTCCCCATCCGGAAAAGCCCCAGCCCCGGCCGCCGCCGGTCATGCCGGCATTCCCGCCCACGACCGCGGTGCCGGCGTGCAGGACGCGGTGGCGGTCCCATCGCGCCTCGAGCCGGGCCCTAGATAGGAACGCGGGCTGCCGGTGGTGGGGGTGGGGGGCGGCGAGGTCGGCGGTAGGGCTGGTTATGGAGGAGGCGCTGGCGCTGACGCTGACGCTGAGGCCGGGGTCGGCGTGCAGGGCTTCGGTGTCGTCGAATGGGAGGAGGGACGCGTGGAATGCGATGCGATGGGTGGTGAGGTGGAGGACGCCCTGTGGGAAAAGGTAAGGGAGGCGGGCGACAGGAAGGACGTTAACGCGGCACGCACCAGAATGGACACGTCCTGGACGAGGGTGGCGTCTGTCTCTGCGATGAGGCGTTCCTCGCCGGTGCCGTCCTGCTCACCGCCCCCGCGCCCGGGGATGCGCCCAAACTCCTCGATAATGAGCGCCATTTTCTGGTCTGCGGTGAGCGCGGGGTGTGGGGCGACGTCAGCCGCGGGCGACGAGACGCTGTGCGCGTCGTCCAGCGGGGGCGTGGGCGGGCGAGGGCTGGACTCGGGGTCGGGTGGGCGCGCGCGTGGGCGTGCACGAGTGGAGAGTCGGAGGGCGTGGGCGGGGATGGAGGGCCATGCGTGCGAGGTCGCTGCCCAATATGCCCATGGCGTCGGGCGCGCCATCCTCGTCGGTGCTGCGTCGTCGGCCGTGTGGCGCGCGAGCAGGGGACACGGGGTATGGCGGTGCTGGGAGATGACGTCCGCGAACGCGGACGCGCGGCTGAGGAGCCTGACGAGCCACGGCTCGTGGGCCTGCCCGCCGTCGTCGGGCCCCGCGTATGCGTCGTGCTCGTGCGTGCGCACGTGGCCGTCGTGCTCGTCGCTCACGGAGTCGCGCTCGGAGTCGGTGAGCGTCGCAGGCTGCGAATGCGTGCGGCGGACGTGTGCGGTGTGCGCAGGCATGGCTGCGAGGAATAAGAATAAGCTGTGGCAGGCCCTGGCGGTACTGCATCTTATTCCAAGACATGCGGGCGCGCTTAGCTCGCGCTTAGGGGGCGCGTGTGGTCAGGGGTGGTGCGTCATCTCGGATCACGCACTTGGCGCCGCCACGCCTGCCCGAACAAATGAAGGCTGGGCAGGCTGGTAGAGCTCTGTATTGCATGCGAGACAGATGCCGTCAAACACCTGCATGCCAAGCACGCCAGGCAAAGATGCAGGCAAGCAGGAACGCGACGCCAAACGAGACACGCATGACGTGGCCGCTGACGCGTCTCGGGACTCGCCGCGGCGATGCAGCGGGCCCTGGCTGAGGCGCGGCGCACCGTGAGTAACAGTCCCGGAACAGCGAACAGCGAATGAGAGCAGCGCGCCAGGTCACGTGAGTTTCACGCCGGGGGCGGCATTCGTCGTCATAGGAATTCAAGTCATCACTAGGCTGGGAATCTATCTACTGCTTACCGGGTGAACCTAGTACCCGTATATCACAAAGGAAGGAATCACGCAATCCTTTGTTATTTCACCGCCGCTCTATAAAGACTCGTCTACAGCACCACAACAGTAGCCCTGTCTGCATCCAACCGCTCTCCTGCATCAGTGGGACGACTTGGCCATCGTACACATTCAAGAT
Organism: Gautieria morchelliformis; assembly: GCA_015179125.1. Taxonomy (NCBI): domain Eukaryota; kingdom Fungi; phylum Basidiomycota; class Agaricomycetes; order Gomphales; family Gomphaceae; genus Gautieria; species Gautieria morchelliformis. The sequence goes on along the minus strand of WHVA01000619.1, from coordinate 10,189 downwards.
GGCTACGAGAAATCCAACAACTTGGATTCCTCGTCGCCTCTTCGCACGCGCGCCCCAAGTTGTCCCGTCGTTGCAAAGCCTGCATGGCGGAACGAGCCCACCTGGGCGCACTAGTGCTCGATAGGGCCATCGTTTGGCGTGCGGCACACCGTAGCATGTGCTTCACAAGCGTCTTCTCTTCGACGTGGAGAGACTGTTTTGGAAATGTCCGTTGTGCCATGTAGCTTCTCCCGACCGTCGTTCTCGCCCGCGTAGTTAGGATCGTAGGATGCCATCCTAAAAACACGAGTGAGAACGACGGTCGCCAGTTGTGGCCCGGGACACGTCCATGTCTTCAGACGAATCGCTTCCATCTCCTGTACGACGTGCTTTGTAAAACCAATGCGAACGCGGCCTCGCCTGTGCGCATTCTCCCCGGGCCTCTGGCCGAGCAAAGCTGTTCGCCTTCTGGGGAGATGAATATGCAGATGCTTGGTTTATTATCATGTTGCCAGGCGTGATCGTGTATGTCCGTGAGATGGCGCATGGGGTCACCTTGCGCCTTGGGCAGCGTCCCGAGCGAATCGAGATGATTCGTGCGTATGGAGGTTGCGTCCGGCCGCTCCGTAGCAATCGGTCACGGGAAAGTGCACTTGTACGATATCCATGTGTATGGGATTTCATACGCTTGCATGGCCGTGACCACCGTTGTTAATGCTCCGGTTGCGCTTCGAACCATACGATCTACCCAAGCCAGCCCCCGTATCCATCCATGACTGGGAGCATGCACTCATTGATTCAGGACCCAACCCTCCGTGTTGGGTTTCGAATCAGTGTGTGCGATGGTTTGGCGGACTGATGGCCGTCCTTTGGGTCATGCCGCTCCAAGCGCTACCGTGCTGAGCGATTCGAGCTGATTCGTGCGTATGGAGGTTGCGTCCAGCCGCTCCGTAGCAATCGGTCACGGCATGTGGCGTCTGTATGGTATTCCATACGCTTGCATGGCCGTGACCTCGGTTTTTAGGTGGTCGGTTGGGCTTCGAACCATACGATCGATCCATGCCAGTCGATCAACATTCTCCGTATCTATGACCGGGAGCATGCACCCACCGACTCGAAACCCAACCCTCCGTGAAATCCTGCCCGCCCTCTGTATGCGATGGCTGGCGGGCTGATAGGCCGTGCTTCAATGGTTCATGCCGCTCCAAGCGACGGCTACGCACAGTCGCCCGAATGGTGCGTACTAGATGCTGCTGCATAACCACGGCCACAGTGGTAGGTAGCCATTGTATGGCGTGGCTATGGCGGGAATACCTGGTGCTCACCCTCCGATTGGACTCGCTCGTCCACTGACCGTTAATCTCTCCGCCGTCGGCAGGCAGAGGCATTTGGCTCCGTCGTTAGAGTCAAAGGCGAGTAATGGTGTTAACGCTGGAATGACATACGTATGCTGTGCCTGATGGGTGCCAGCCGCATTCGGTTTATTTGGGTTGTGGGTTGTGGGTCGCGGGGCTAGGAAGGGCAAGGCCAGCACTGGCATGACACACGAACCAGACATGTACGTGTGTTGGACAGGGTGCCACAGGCATGGTCGTTCTTTCGATGCAGGCACCGCGTATAATCGGCCACAGAGCGAGCATGCCCGTGGCACCCCGTCCAACAAACGTTCTGTATAATCGGGACCCCCCTGGGGATACGTATGCAGACCGAAAGTGCTTGCTGGAGCACCATGCGAATGAGCGGGTAGTTGGTAGATGGGATCTGTGGTATGAACGAGTCCTGTCCAGTCGAGGGACGCTTGAGCGAGCGTATCCTTTGATGAACCAGGTGGCGTGTCCATGCTAGTGTGGGCTTCATTTCCATACGACGGTGATGCGATGGGAACGCCGGATGTACGGCGTTCCCATCCCACCGTCGCATGGTGATGCAAGCACACAATAACATTGACACTCCTCATGGCGAATGTTCAAGTCGGGCGAGGGCAGCTACAGGGAAGCGAACAGTGCGTAGTCACCGCATGGGTGGCATGGACCGGGCGCACGGACATTATGGTGCATGCGCGCAACCTGCTACAATACCTGTCTGTCGCACTGCGTGGACGCGCGAGGGCAGAATCGTCGCTGGTGAGCAGTGCTGCCTCCTGCTCGGTGAGTGAAACTCGTTGCTTGAAATAAGCCCCGTTATCTTTGGACATCGTCTAACCCAGACCAGTGCGATGTCCAACGATTACGGGGCTTATTTAATTGCACGGCCAGGGCACCACAGTCAACAGACATTATGATTTTGCATATATCGGGAGACTCACTGGAAATAGGTAGCTTCTTGAGGGACGTTCGAAAGGCCCACTCTGTCGTTGGAACCAGCAATGGTCACAAGTCTGGTTACCTGTATTTGTCAAACAATACCCACTGACCTAAGTGAAAACTCGTTGCTTGACATCGGACTGGTCTGGGTAGACGGTTGTCCTGCAAACTTGCACGTACGCACGGCAACCGTCTACCCAGAGCAGTCCGATGTGTCCAGCGATTACGGGGCTCATTCTATTGCAGGGCCTGGTGTGGCACCACAGTCAACAGACATTATGATTTTGCATATATCGGGAGACTCACTGGAAATAGGTAACTTCCCGAGGGACGTTCGAAAGGCCCACTCTGTCGTTGGAACCAGTAATGGTCACAAGTCTGGTTACCTGTATTTGTCAAACAATACCCACTGACCTCCCATCGTCGATGCAGGCTGAGGAAGAAGAACATAATGGAGACTGGGGGGTTTAGTGAAATACAGATGAACAAGTGGCTTGGGTAGGAGTTGATATGATTTCCTTACTGCCTAGATACGTTCGCAGGTGCTTTCATTACATGTCCCACATGACTACATGAAAGGTACCTGAGCGTCGGTAAATATTGGCAAGCTAGCTGACCACGTGCTCCGTTCCATCAGCGCCACCTTGGCCACGCAAACGCTAACAACGTGCGCAATAAATCGTTTCTGTCAGGAGACAAGGACGGCTTCTGAATTACTCTTACGGGGTCATCGTTTGCAGGGACGGCGGGAAACTTATAAGGGTATATTGACGTTGCCGTGTGAAATAAATATGTGTGTGTATGCTCCTGCAGGCGCGGCGTACCGTGAGTAATACTGCCAGAACAACGAACAGCGAGTGAGAGTAGCGCGCCAGGTCACGTGAGTTTGACGCAGCCCTGCGGGGATAGAGTGTCGCAGCCGGGGGCGGCATTCGTCGTTCGCCGTCATAGGAATTCAAGTCATCACTTCTCGGGTACGTACATACAGAGGTACTCGCTTCGGAACCTAGGCTGGGATCTATCGATTGCTTACCGTGTACTAGTACAGCGTAACCTAGCTTCGTAACCCGTATGCAAGCAGTGGCTCGGCAAACGCCGTTAAAAATCACAAAGGAAGGAATCACGCAATCCTTTGTTATTTCACCGCCGCAACTACGCTCTATAAAGACTCGTCTACAGCACCACAACAGTACTGTAGCCCTGTCTGCATCCAACCACTCTCCTACATCAGTGGGGCGACTTGGCCTTCGTACACATTCAAGATGGGGTCAGCCATACATGCCATCATCAACTTGATGATATTCCTGACCGCCTCTTCGTACACGCGCCGCAATTTACCCCCTCGTTTCAAAGGCTACATGGCGGAACGAGCCCACCTGGGCGCGCTTGTGCTCGAGAGGGTCATGATTTGGCGTGCGGCACACCGTAGCATGTGCTTCACAAGGGTCTTCTCTTCGACGTGGAGAGCCTGTTTGGAAATGTCCGTTGTGCCATGTAGCTTCTCCCGACCGTCGTTCTCGCCCGCGCGGTTGGCATCCTAAACACGCGAGTGAGAACGACGGTCGCCAGTTGTGGCCCGGGACATGTCCAGGTCTTTAGACACTCGCTTCCATCTCCTGTACGACGTGCTTTGTAAAACCAATGCGAACGCGGCCTCGCCTGTGCGCATTCTCCCCAAGCTCTGGCGAAACTGTTCGCCTTGCGTGGAGATGTATTGGCCTCCAGCGTCTTGGTTTCCTATCATGTTGACAGCCGTGATATTGTACGTCCCGCGGCGGCTTGGTCGTCAGATGGCCCATGGGGTCACCTTGGCCATCGGGCACCGTCCCGAGCGATTCGAGATAGCTCGTGCCTATGGAGGTTGCGTCTGGCCGCTCCATAGCAATCGGTCACGGGAAATGGCACTTGTATGAAATCCATTTGTATGGGATTTCATACGCTTGCATGGCCGTGACCTCTGTTGTTAATGCTTCGGTTGCGCGTCGAACCATACGATCTATCCAAGCCAGTCGATCAAAATTGGCCGTATCCATGACCGGGAGCATGCACTCCCTGATTCGGAACCCAACCCTCCGTGAAATCCTGCTCGCCCTCTGTATGCGATGGATTGGCGGGCTGATAGACCGTCCTTCAATGGTTCATGCCGCCCAAGCGACGGTCTATAGGCTATCACCCCGCCAATCCATCTCTGCCACTGTGCGCGGCACGTTAGCTTTGCCCACTTTCTAATCTCGCAGGACACGGCGAGAAGGCTACGCACAGTCGCCCGAATGGTGCGTACTAGATGCTGCTGCATAACCACGGTCACAGCGGTAGGTAGCCATTGTATGGCGTGGCTATGGCGGGAATACCTGGTGCTCACCATCCGGAGCCATTGGACTCTAGATTTCTCTGCCTTCGGCAGGCAGAAGCATTTCGTTAGCTGCACCGTCGTTAGAGTCAAAGGTGAGTAATGGTTTACGACGTATGCAAACGAACCAGACATGTACGTTTGTTGGACAGGGTGCCACAGGCGTGTTTGTTCTGTCGCCAGGACGTCGTCGCCGGCACCGCATATAATCGGCCACAGAGCGAGCATGCCCGTGGCACCCCGTCCAACAAACGTTCTGTATATCGGGACTCCTCGTACGTATGGGGATCGAAAGTGCTCGATGAAGCACCATGCGAGTGAGCGGTAGTTGGCAGACGGGATCTGTGGTATGCCGAGTCCTGTCCAGTCGAGGACGCTTGAGCGAGCGTATCCTTTGATGAACCAGGTGGCGTATCCATGCTAGTGTGGCTTAATTTCCATACGACGGTGATGCGATGGGAAGCCGGGATGTACAGCGTTCCATCCCACCGTCGCATAGTGATTCAAGTACCAAACATTGACAGCGTCATGGCGAATGTTCAAGTCGGGCGAGGGCAGCTACAGGGAAGCGAACAGTGCGTAGTCACGTGGGTGGGACGGACCGGGCGCACGCACATTATGGCGGATGAAACCCGTACAATGCCTCTTGTGCACTGCGTTGACGCGCGAGGACAGCATCGTTGCTGGTGAGCAGTGCTGCCTCCTGCTCGGTAACTGAAAACTCGTTGCTTGACATCGGACTGGTCTGGGTAAACGGTTGCCCTGCGTACGTGCAAGATGCAGGGCAGCCGTCTACCCAGACCAGTCCGATGTCCAACGATTACGGGTTATTTTATTGCAGGGCCAGGTGTGGAACCACAGTCAACAGACATTATGATTTTGCATATATCCGGAGACTCATTGGAAATAGGTTAATTGCCTGATGTCCTTACGGCTGACTGGTCTAAAAACCCTTTCCTTCCTCCTGGACAGGGTTCCCCTTTCTTCTTGTGTTCATCCATTGCTGCTGCAACAGATTCAGAGATGATTGCTGCAATGTCTGCCCCTGTGAGATTTGCACAGATTTGTGGTTTATGAGGTTCAGGGCAGTTTGGTGAGATGTGACCAGGTTTTTACAGTTGTAGCAGGTCCGCATTTCAAACACGCGGTGTCATGACCTGTCTGTTGGAATGGGCGACAACTTAGTGTGGTAAGTAGGTTGTGCAATGAGTATGTGTCAAGCTAGATCAGACTCCTCAGTGTGGACAGACACTGAGGAGAACTAACTAGCGCCGCTCCACTCATATATGCAACCCGGCATCCCTATCCAGCCCCACTGCATCTCCTAGAGACGTGAGTACTATACACAACAGTGTACATGTATCTACAACTTAACTATAATGGAGAATTGACCTGAGGTATCCGTTATCTCCAAACCATCTATTTTGTATACCCTAACCTCGACACCCCGCTTTTATGTTCTCCCTGTTCACTCCTCGCCGAAGTTGCCGAACATTTATTCGCTTTCACGTCATTCGCACGTAGCAGCGCTATCTGTACCCGATCAACGCCTTCTCCCCGGCTCGATGTTCATCACGGGTCCTATCACCTCCCTGGCTCAAACCCCGTCGGATGCTCCTCTTATCAGATGACTCCTCCTCTATTTCGCGTGGCTTCACCCTCCCCTTGGGCCACACCTCTTCCATGATCATTCTATTCGCCTTTCGCCGCATTTGCCGAATGACCATTCACTGCTCGCATCATTCGCCAGCAGGCACACCATCAAACACAATCGACATCCCTTACCCAGCTTGATGGTTCATCACTGGCTCCATCAGCTTCTCGATCCAACCCCTTTAGGTGTTCATATGGCCAGAATGCATTCACGGGATGTCCTACCCATAGGTCGTGTGGGATCCACCAGCAGACGAAGAGTCCATGCAGGGTGGTGTATATGCAGGTCCCAAGGCATGGTTTCATGCATAAGTGCCTTCGCCCTCTTTCTCTCCGTCGTTTCATGTTCGCACTCCTCCCTCACTCTATTGTATGTTTATTTCATCTATTTTCTATCATGACTATGCACCTCTGACTCATGACGGCCTGTTTCCTATTTGCTGATACCTTACGAGCATTTGATATAAGTAGCTTACATTCGCATGTATATTCCCCAGTTTCAATTATCATATGTCCATCTTGTGCAAAAACTTGACCTTGCTGTGACTATCATCTTGAGCCTTCTCCTGTAGATTTCTACCTTCGACCAGAGGAAACTTAGGCATCACTGGTGAGTTTCCATACTTCATCTTCGTTACATACCTTTCTTATATATATGGCATCATTCTGTCTGCTGGGCTTGCTATCAAAATTCACCCACACGCGCGCGCCTCCACAAGCAGAACTTCGTGTCAAGACCATCAAGTATAATCTATCGAAGGTTGAGGCTACACATCGCGCACTTGCGAAGGGAAAGGAGGGCGTGCTGCGGCAGGCCGGACAGATGGATTACAGTATGATAACCAAAAGGCTTCGAACAAAAGAAAATAGACCTTAGCGCTGAATCTGACCGGGAAATCAAAGTACGTAGCACCGCACTTTGAACCAAAATACCTCCTTAATTCATTTGAGTAAAACTCAAAATATCTTCTGAGTATGTGCCAAATATCTCCTATTGAGATATTTAGGTTATATGTGAGCCAATATTCCAAATATTATCCAAGTCTCTGCTGGGGATATATGTGGACTTGTTATTTTTGCTTGCATAGTAGTGTAAGTAATATATCATATACATAATTCATAATATTGCGCGTCATCACCCTCGATGTGTTGTTGACGCGTCATGCGTCACTGTTGCACAAAAGGTCCGACGTGCCGTTTGACTTTGACCACCATCTCATCACCATCGGATTCGTATCATCTACCTCCATTGATTTGTTTTTCTTGCCTTTGCCTCTCTTGTTCTTTGGGGCAGACTTTTCCTCCTCTTTTGCCTTCTTTGCGAATGCGTGTTGACCTGCTCGGTCAACTCACCGATTATCTCATCCATATGCTCCATACGTCCCTCAATCTTGACCAGGTCCTGTTCCTGGCTCTCCACGGTAGCTGCAAGTTCTTCACGGGCAGTTTGAAAAGTTTTTATTTGTTGCTGTACATCCTCCCAATGTTTATGGCTTTTTTTGACGCGATTCTCAAGCACCGGCAACAAACCGACTCGAGGATGTGACCATTCGACTTCATTGCGGCAACCGTGGCCTGCGGTTCGGTCAGCGCATCGGTAAGGCTTTTCATACCTGTTTTCCTTTGTTGCCTGCTAAAACACTTTGCTAGACCCTCACAAACCCAGCCACTGACCCGGAGAAGCACCTAGGATCGGTGCTGGACGCATGAAAGTGTGTTTCGGTTTCGGTGAGATAGACCTATTCTGATCTTCAGCTGCTTCCTCTTCACCCTTATCTTTGTCCAGCTTTCTTTTTAATGACCTAGAGGCCAGATGCGCTTACCTTGTTCGTTCTCGCCACTGTGGTGAGCTCTTTCACTATGCTTGTCACCACGGGAGGCCAATTCATGTCAACCCAGCACCTTATAATTGACTTTGTCAGGATTTTACAAGCCTTCGTTTTCTTTCGCAATTCATTAGGTCCACTCGGGATGTCAGGCTTAGCGTAGATCGACCGTCCCTACATCTATGATCACATGCTGATGCTTGGTCTAAAAGGATACTATAACAAAGTCGCCCACCCGCTTCATATCGCGAAGACTGGAATTTATATTACACAAACATTGATAGGTGACACGCTTGTGGTGTGTTCGCTCCAGTATACCACCCTCCCCCGAGCAGGCAATCACCTTTCCTGCAGACCTGGAGATGCTGGGTCGTCCACCGGGGAAACTACCATGTTATATATTTCCAGTATTGACTTCCGCTGGGTGTGCTGGTAAGTTCTGTGCTTGCTGACCCCATCTGATCTGCAGTCTGAACGTGTGTGTTCTAGCTACTGGTTATTTCACCACCTGGAACATGACCAATGCGACACCTGGCTTGACCATATTCGAGGCCGGTGGACCGTGGATAATGGCCTACTTCGTCCTTACCATGCCACAAATCTTTACTGCACAAGCAAGTCGCATATTCAATGACTGAGCAACGTCATGGTTTCTGACCATCTGCCTAGGCATGATTGTGCTCCAAATTTGGACCGCGAGTCGATCTGTACCCACCCACCATCAGAGTACTCTCAGACCAGTAATCTTCGCCGTGGTCAAAAGTGCCGGATTGTATTCTTCTGCACTTCTGGGGCTGCTCATTGCATATGTTACAAACTCCAATGGACAATACCCGCGGGAAAATCGTGCCAGTACGGTGCGGCGTAGCAAACAGCTGTTTAGCATCAGGAAGAAGGTAAATCACCCTTTCAACAATTAAGTCACACTAGGTAAGCTGTATTTACTTATATAGTTCTACCTTCTGCAGAAGGTAACCTTTTTGAGACAACTCCACTCAACGTCCGCTGCGCACACGCATGCGCATGCCTTCATTTTTAGCTCTCATGTTTTGTTTTAGATCCATATGTATATTATTATTGCACACTGTGGCCAGTGTCAGTTTATGTTATTTTATGTCTCGTTAATTATCCCGAGCATGTGGAACGGCAGCCCCGCTAATTATTTACCAGAATTATATTAATATTAAATAAATTGGAGCGATCCTTGTTAATATGTAGCAGGAACGCGGTAAGAATGTCGACATTTACCCAAGTATCGAGTCCGCGCTATTTGGTGAAAACGTTGAGGATATCCCGTAGATACGTAGAATATCATCTGAATTTCTACGTCAGGTATTTAAAGCAAAGTGCGGTGCGTAGGAAGTACGTATTGGAGATATTTGCAACTCAAGAAACGCGATTAGATCGTGAACTTACTGCAAGCGCAGATGCGAGTCGGCCAATATCACTATGGTCAAAGGCCTCAGGTTGAGATCTACGTTCACCGATCGATCATCCTATCAGATTTTTCGGCAGCAAGCGACGTATTACCTAATTGGTCAAAGTGGCGCCCCTTGTCATCGACTCCTCATGTTTGAGACAATGCAACCTTCCAGATGATTGAGTCCTTTGTTGTCCCCAGTCTGCCGTTTTGAAGGCGAACAGTGGTGTGTGGCAGCGTCATGTAATTTCCTTTTGCGTCGCGTCCGATACGGAGTCCCGCTGTTTAACAGCAAACAAGGCGACGTCAATAATTGTATTCTTCCTTCCTCGTGCCAGCCAAACAAACACCTGAGATTGAAACTGCAATGCATCAGGTGGCTCAACATTCAGCATCCGACCCGAACACACGCCCGGCAGAAGCATAACTTGAAGCAGCAATGGCATGCCCTTATCCTAACTTGCGGGGTTTTCGAAGGCCTGCCTCTGGTAATATATACGGGGAACCGAGCGTGCAGGATATAGGGGGTGAAGCAGGAGCCGGGCGGGCAGTAGCTTTCAGAGCACAAGTGTTAGAGAATCAAGCGCGATGATAGCAGGTTCCAACTGCGTAAGGAGCTAATGTACAACGCAATAACCAATAAACCGTTTTTTGTAAA
>WHVA01000618.1:0-60213 GCA_015179125.1 Gautieria morchelliformis | reverse complement strand
GATCAGTGCGGAGCTGATAATAATTAAATCCAATTCACTGTCGGGGCCGACCTGCAAATCAAGCAGAAGCGTCATACACGACGAGTTTCTACCGTGTGAGATAGTCTTCATCAGCTTAGTATCCCCGTGCTGTGAACAAGAGACAAAGGTAATGGAAGAAACTGTTGTTGGTAGATGTCTCTCTTACAAAGGTTCCAAGCAAATTGGAATTCTTGGACAGCCACCAGGTATACGCGTGTCGGCATTTAGCAGGGATGGACGAATTATAGGGTCAGTTGGGGAACGACAGCGTTGTTGTGCTTCCTTCAGTAATTGTGCGATATTTACCATATCAAGTCTCTATTGCGTTCCGCATGTATTTGGCAGGTACAGAAATTAAGCGTGCCTTTCGGGTCGAATCGTCAATGAGAACCGTGGTATAAGTAGACATCCGTAGAAAGCCAAGTACGCACAGTTATTAAGGTCGCACAGGAATTGAACATGTTCCCGCAACGCGGGGCTTACAGTAAGACAGATAGGGAGAGTCCATTCAGGGCAAATATGACCAGTTTTGTATGGGAATAAGGATATGCTGCACGGAGCAAGACGGAGTAAGCAGCGGTGAGGTACCCTGGGAACGCGTATGCGTCACGTGACGCATGTGCGTCGCTCATCATACGATCCATTGAGGCAACTTGTGTCAGGTTGTCAAATTTCGATTACCTTGGTAAGTATGGGATGCGTGCCTTCTACGGGCACACGATTTTAAAGTTACAGTTTCACATGGGCCGACTGTCTCTCGTTGAAAACCCTCATGATCTCCGCGACTGTCTTGCTTCTGCATGAAAAGGCTTTTGTGGCCACGGCATCTATCTCGTTGTCGTCGAGCGGCTTCCAGCACGTCTCCTCCAGATGTCTCCGGAGATGAGTTTTCCGGGCGTACGTCGTCGGCACACCATATCTTGTGCACTCGTATGGGCACGGCACCTCCAGCTCCTCCGCACGGCGAAGGTCAGCCTCGGATTTGATGATCTTGGCATCAGATAGGTCCAGCGACCCATTCTTAATGCGCCTAAGCTCACGCATGAGGTGGGACTTGAAGTGCCGTTTGCCGTTTACGGATACATCTGCGCCGCATGTCTTGCCGCATCCACTGTCCAAACGGCACCGGTATGAGTGCTGTGCAGTCTCCGTATGCTGCCCATCGCCGTCGACGTTATTTGATGGCCCGGGGTGCGGGCTTGGAGAGGAAGGTACTGGATATGACTGCATTGCCAGGGATCCCACCATCTCCAAACTGGCAGCATTTGCTGCCGGTGGGGTGGCCGTGGTGGTCCACGCCACCCCCTGGTTGTAATATAAATCTGTGTTGGTGATGGTGGGCCTGTAGCATGCGTCAGGGTTATGTCTCTGTCTGTCGAACACACGCGAAGCCACGCACATGTTCTGCCCACCATCTGTATGGTTTGTCCTTCCGCTATCATAGGAGAAGGACATTCCGTGATATGGTGGTGCACCATTGTCACTGTATGGCACATTTTCCTGCGGTAGGTAAAGGCCTCTAATGTCTTGACCGCTTGAGAACTAGATCAGATATGTGTTATTTCACCCATAAAAATATTTGCCTACCCGGGATATTCCATCAAGGCTGAATATGAGCTGAAGGTCCGGTCTGTCTGACTGGGAGCTGCGTGGCATGAGATCGGCCCAAGCTCTTCCGCGCCAAGCTCAGAAGCATTGTCGGCATACGCAGCTTGCGGTAGAAAACTGGGTCCTGTGTCTTGAGCCCTTATAAACACGTCAGCTATGCGCTATTGCACAAAAGGGTTTGCGCCTACCCCATGTAATGCCCTGGATCCTCAGCGAATGTCCCATCTATCTGTCCACTGGGGGGGAATTCTTGCCTCACAAATTGCGGATACTCAGAGCGGGTCCCAGAGAATGGTATGCCATTTGGAGGTTGAGATGGATAACTGTTAATGGGCCATGGGTGATAAAATCCTTCCGGCTGCCGGCTTAGGACAAAATGATTAATTTTATATTGTCACGTATAACGGCCACGTGCTTACCCGAAAGCATACTCCTCCACACGATAACCGACAGGTGAGCTTGTCGAGCCAGGGTGATGAGCCGCGCGGTACGGCATAATGTTTGCCACAGGCTCTTGGTTGCCTACGTGGTCATAACCGGTGTAGGGTATGTCCTGCCGGACGGAACGGAACTGAAAGTACTCTGAGCGAGCACCGCTAACTGCTGCGCTGTTCTGGAGTGTCCGCTCGCCGTAAACATGCGCAACATTGTCTATCGGGGGTGCGCAATGCCGCCATCCCTGTTGGCCGCTTGAGAAAAAGGTGAGTACTGTTCTAGCATGCTGTAGAATGCTTGTACCTACCTATAATCTATCTGACCAGCCGAGTAATATGGCACATGTTCCGTCCCTGGTTGAAAGTCTGCATCGGCGACTGGTCCAACGGCAACACATGGTGGAAACTGCGGAACAAAGTCATCTGCCGTCAGAAGCGGCGCATCTCTGTGTGTCACCCAGTGAGCTTTTTTGTCTTCATTCTGATAGAACGTGGCGAAACATACTCAGAATGTTGACCGGCGTTGTCAGTCCAACCTGGGGTGACCGAGGTGCCAGCTGACACATCTCCACCAAGCTGCTCTAGCGGATACTCGAACAGGCATGCTTGTGGGTCGACGACAGGTGCGTCCTGCTGGACGTGATCTACAGCCGCATAATATGGGGTGGCGTATGCGGCCAAAACCTCGTCACTCCAGTGTTCTGACACGCCTACATCACCCTGAAACATTGTTAGTGGCGTACATCTCAAGCTTGAGAAGAATGCTAACTCTTTTTTCCTGTGTAAAGGGCCGGTTAGTCCAAGCATATTCACTCGGACCTGCCACTGATGGTTGTGGCTCATACAAACCATCCTGGGGACTGTTGTACTCGATCGGGACAGGGGATTTCTGCGAGGGAAAAGATGGCGCGGAGGCAGTTACCGGGGACGTCGTACTAGTAGAGTAGTGCGTGTACTTGGTGTGGGACGCCATCTGGGATCAGAGTATGTTGCGGTAAGAAAACGAACGCAAGCCTTTTATATATCTACTTGGAGCATTCCACAAATAGTCATCCTAATCCACGACTGCGTTGAGTCCGATACGCTGAGAACGGCGTTATAGAGTTTACAACGTGTCAAAAACGTTGAAACATGCATCAACGCCTCGCAGATCACAAGACAAGAAGCATGGGTTAAGCATTTCAAATATAATGGCTGTGCTCAAGATCTCAATGATACAAATTTGAATACGATAGAATCAGGGAAAAGGACGGGTAGTGACGCACTTGATCCAGTATCCTGGGGAATCACCCATCTTCCCATGCAATAGATTGTGGTATGGCTCAGTTCATTGCGAACTCTTTATTCTCGATTTAAGTCACGTCCCGGTGCTCAAGGCCTCCGAGTCAGGGAGCAGTCAAACGTTGACCAAGTTCGGATCGATCCAGTCGAGTCACAATAATAAGGCGTGCCTGACACTCTAACCACGAGGTGTAAACGCTAGCTTCTAGCCAAGAATATCTAACCATGGTTTGAGCAATCACAGAAGCACGAGAAAATATTCCGGTGTACATGAGTGCCAAAGTGCCATCGGGGTTTACATAAAAACGTTTCCTGGCAGTGCCTCTATTTATGGACGTGGAAGGATGGCACTGCTGAGGACAGCTTCGACGTGTGAACGTTGTAATTAGCACGTGTCTGTTGCATTCCAACGCACCTATTTCGAAATGTTACCGCCAGCGAGCCCGAGCGTGACCAGGGACCTTCTCGGAACCCAATAGTTTATCAGCCAATTGCCTTTCTCCAGGCTCTCGTCCAGTGATTATTGGTGAGCTCTGCCGTGCAATTCAACCACACCCACATTCCCTCGATCCTCTGCACCCCCCGCCCACGGACGTGAGCCTGAGACGCTGCTCGCTACTCGGAAACATTTTACGCAACCAAACTCACCTTCTGCTTGGTAATTGTCGTTTCGACTATGTTTGCTCCGCATCAGAAGCTTCAAGTTAATTCGGATTGTGGACATTCCGCTCACTGTACACTTCAGTTTGACGAACCCCACCATTTTCAGCCAGAGCAATCGACTTGAACACTCGCTAACCAATGCAGACTCACAGAATGATAATTTTGCAGATTGGGGAATAATTCATAATGGCTACAAAATCCCGCTACGAGAAAACGGAAGATGAGGGACGATGACGAAGAAGAGAAAGCCCCGTGCGACCCATGCGAAACCAAGGGGCTGGATTGCGTGTGGTCCAAGAATCCGCGGGAGACCTCCTGCGAACAGTGTCGAGACAAGAAGAGGCGCTGCGTCGTGACGGTTGCGCCGCGAGGGTGGAAAGGAAAAGGCACAGGGTAGAGACCGAGGGGCCTGAAACCCCCAAGTCGAAACCGGGACCAAGCGGAAAAAAGGCTGTGGAAGGATTTCCGGTGACCGGAAATTCGGGGCCCGTGGCACTTGATGATACAACGTGCAAGGTGTCATGGAAGGGCTGTCTAAGTAGCGACAATCCCTTCGCCGGCGAAGGTGCTCCTTCGGAGCCCTTCGCCAACAGCGCAGAAAATAGTTCGAAGGCTTAAGGTAACGAAGATGAAGTATGAGAACTCACCAGTGATGCCTAAGTCCTCTGCTGGTCGAAGATAGAAATCCCCAAGAGAAGGCTTAAGACGATGATCACAGTGAGGTCAAGTTTGCACAAGATGGACGACGTATGATAATTGAACTGGGGAATATACATGTGAATGTAAACTACTTATATCAAATGCTCGTAAGGCATCAGCGAATAGGAAAGAGGCTGTCGCGAGTCAGGGTTGGATAGGGGTGCGCAGTCATGATACTAAGTAGATGGAATAAACATACAATAGAGTGAGGGAAGGGTGAAAACATGAAACGACGGAGAGTAAAGGTGGCGAAGGCATCCATGTACAAGACCATGTCTTGGGACCTGCATACATGCTACCCTGCACGGACTCTTCGTCTACTGGGTTGATCCCGCACGACCTACGGAAGGGACGTCCTGCGAACACACTTTGGCCATATGAACACCCAAAGGGGTTGGATTAAGAAGGTGATGGGGTTAGTGATGAACCATCTTGCCGGGTAAATGGTATTGATCGTTTTTTGATGGCATGCCTGCTGGCGAAATGCGCGAGCAGCGAATAGCGGTTTGGAGAAATGCGAGGAATGGTGAACGGGAATGACATAGGGGAGGAGTGGTTGAAGTGGAGGGCAAAGCCGAGCGAACACGGGAGAGGAGTGGCAAAAGGGGAAATGGGGATAACAAGGTCCAGGAAATACACAAGTCATGACAGTCCGATCATAGGAACACCATCGAAAGAGGGTTGAGCAGAGGTGATAGGCCCAGCGATGACTGCTAAGTTAGTTCAGGGACGTCGATCGTGCTTCGACGGCGTGGCCTTGGTAAATGGCGCGAACAGCGAGGATCGGCTGCCGAACACGGCAAGGGCGGTCGGAACGAACACGAAGGTGGAGTGAGAAAATAGGAGAACTGAGGATCTGAGCATGGGAAATAAACACGTCATGACAGCAGTATCTGGCCGATCGAGCGGTTTGCACCCTCAGTCGCTCCGTCCGTTTGAGGATGGAAGGCAGTCAACATGAGGAGTTTAGTCCCCATGAGTCACTGTAGTTCACGCCAGAAGATAGACGTGAACTTCGAGTCTCTATCTGAGACAATGGTGTCCGGGACTCCATGGAGTCGGACGACTTCTTTCAGGAACAGCCAAACCTGTTACGATACGATCCTTCGTAAGGTTGACCGAGCTCGGGGGCGAAACCCGAGGTAAGGTCCGAGGTTACAGAGCGAGGTTCTGCTAGAGAGGTCGGAGAGGGACTTGGCTTCAGCTTATGTGCTGTGCTGACCCTATGCACGAGTCCCAATTTCGGAGGTAAACGAATAAGAGGCGAGGTTTGGCTCAAGAGGCGAAGGCTTAGAAACTACTAAGGATCAAGAGGTACGATAGTTGATTTTCAGACTGAGGAGTAGGAATGCATACAAGGGGGTTTATGTACGAGCGAGGGTACAAGTCAGGGGCGAGCAAATGCGGGGGAAGGTCAGGGCGAGGTAATATACGAATGATGCATGATGGAACGGGATCAGTAACTAAGGGGATTCGGGCATAGGATCAAGGTCGGATATGAGCTCTAGCTCGGGCGCAGGATTAGAATCACAAGTACTCGGGCACGAGTATCACAAGGCTCGGGCTCGGAAGAAAGGTTATACCGGTAAGTAACCGGCCAAAGGCCGGGTGCTTACAGTATCCCCCCTTTATGGCCGAGACCCTCGAGGCCATAATATGAACAAGGTTCGCCTATCCTCGAATATAGATCCTAGCCCAATGTTAAGTAGCTGGAAAGGCGAAACTTAAATCGTAGCTGAGGTTAGATAAAAGGCTGGGTAGGAGGCAGCAAAACCAAGTGCCAGCGAGTATGGTGCACCCTCAAGCCCTCTTCAACTCTGCAGTCGACGTGAACAGCACCGACAAAATGAGGGACAGATGCCGAGAGAGGGGCCGAGAACAAGTGTAGCTATTCGGCAAAATGGCCAAGATGAACATAGCAAAAGAGTGTTGTGTCTAACTAGGAAAATGACCATGTAATGAGTGAAGAGAAACGGGGGGGCCAAAGCTCAGGTTCAAGGAACCCATGGTCCAGGCTTGGCAGGGTAGGCCGAGTGGAAGTCAGTCACAATCTTGGATGCATGGCCAAGCTCGGTTGCGAGGACACATGATGTTTCCTCATTGGTAGCTTCATAACCAGCCCAACGGGCGAGGTACAGGAGGTTACAAGGTCTGTGGCGCCAGTTGATCTTGGAGTCAAGGATCTTGGAAATCTCATACTCTGTCTCACCATCGATCTCAACTGGAGGCGGCAGAGACTGAACCCGATTCATGATGGTGTTCGGGGTTGTGGGTTTGAGCATTGAGACATGGAAGACCAGGTGGACTGCCCGAAGGCTGTCCAGAAGCCGTAGGATGTAAGCCCGGGATCCGGCCTGGCCTATGATCTCGAAGGGGCCGAGGTACTTTTCAGCCAGCTTCTTTGAGGGCCGGGTTGTCCAGAAGAACTGCGCTTTTACAAACGCTAAGGATCCAATCGTGAGGGGCGGGAGCACGACGTGCATCAGCCGAGACCTGGTACCGAGATTGAGCGGATTTGATTTGCTCTTTCAAGGCAGCGTGAAGCTGGTCAAGGTCGACTGCGAAGTCTCAGGCCCGAGAGGAAGCGAGGTCACTTTCGGGGTGAACTGTCAAATTCGGATTGTAGCCTTTGTTGGCGAAGAACGGAGAAATGCCGGTAGTGGCGCTGGGAGCATTGTTGTATGCAAACTCGGCAAGTGGGAGCAACTTGGACCAATTGTCTTGTTGATAGTTGCAATACACTCGGAGATATTATTTGAGAATTTGATTTACACGTTCGGTTTTACCATCGCCTTCGGGATGACATCTGGAGGTAAAGTGCAAGTTCATGTCAAGAGCTTTGCCGAGGGAACGGAAGAAGTGGGATACGAATTCCAAGCCTCGGTCCAATGTCACATGGCTTGGGACACCGTGCTTCGAGAATACATGCAAGACGAACAGGTGGGCTAGGTCGGCGGAAGTGATCGTGTCATATGTTGGAATGAAGATCCTCTGCTTGGTTAAGTGGCAGACTACCAGGAGGATCGCAGTGAATGCCAAGGATGCCGGCAACTGCTCAATGAAATCCATGGAGATGGAATTCCAAGGTTGCTTGGGTATCGGGAGCTGCTTGAGGGTGCCGTAGGGCTGGTGATGCTGGGACTTCGAATGGGAGCAAGTGGTGCAAGTGTAAGGGCAACCCTGGCTGGTTGTGGAGATCACACTACCACACAACTGACAAGGGGAAATCCAAAGTATGTATAAATGAACAGAGTATACAAGAGAGGGGATTCTCACTTGACAAGGGGAAATCCAAAGAGAAAAAGTCTAAGGACCCCCAATGTCAGCGAGCCCGTATTATACTACGCTGCGCAGTCAGGGACAACACTTGGCACCCGCCATCAACCCTGCATCCTCATGACCTCCCTGACCCTTGATCGACCCTTGATGCCACCTGTTACGTGAGTCGCTTGATTTCTGACACTGTTCCGAGAGTGGAAGTCGGAAATTGGAGTGGAACTGGCAAGGCGAACAGAACTGGTGGAAGTTCTCCCAGAAGCGGAATCATTTCCGAAAGCGGAGGCGGAGATGGAATCGGAACTGGAAGCGGAGTCGGAAATGGAGTCGGAACTGGGTGTGGTGTTGGAACTGGAAATGGAAAACAGGGTGTCCCCTGACATCACCCCCCTTCTAGCGTGCTGCGTCCTCGAAGCACGGGACATGAGGGATTGAAATGCCAACGAGCGGATTTGGCGAGGGGCACCAGGGTGTGTCCTATAGAACTCACGGAGTTTGTCTGGAGCGGAAACATCTTGCTCCGGGACCCACGAATTCTCCTCATACCCATACCCTTCCCATTTCACGAGGAATTGGAGTCGTCCTCGCACAAACCGGCTGTCCAGGATCTGTTCCACAACATAGTGCTCTTCCCCATCTACAATTTCCGGCGGAGGTGGCGGACGAGCCTTCCGACCCGGAATTGGGTCCTCAAGCATAGGGAGTAACTTCACCACATTGAAGACGGGGTGGAGGCGGGACATGGACATTGGAAGTCGGAGGCGGTATGCATTCCGTCCAACCCTCCGCATCACTGTGAAGGGCCCAAGGTAGCGGTGGGCAAGCTTCTGCAAAGGGCGTGTGGTGCGGATGTCACTTGCATCTAGATACACCTTGTCTCCAACTTGGTACTCCGGGGCAGGAACCCGGCGTTGGTTGTAGTACCTTGCCATGTCATCCTTGGCCTTCGCAAGGGCCGACTTGGCTTCCGAAAGGGTGGAGTCCATGCAGTCTCAGAACTCATTGACCATCTCGAGTCGGGACTCAGCCTGGCGTGGTTCAAAGCCCATCCACGGGTGCTGTCCGGAGTCAAGCATGAAGGGAGTCTGTTGTGTGGCGGAATGCACATGGTTGTTGTATTGGAATTCCGCCAGTGGAAGTAACTCATCCCAGTCATCCTGCCTCTCGTTGACAAAGAGGCGGAGGTATTGCTCCAACTCCTGATTGACCCGTTCCGTCTGTCCGTCGCCCTGCGGATGGTACGCTGTGGTGGTGGCCAGCTTTATGCCGAGCAGGCGGTAGAGCTCCCGAGTCAGTTCCGCGACAAACTGCGGACCTCGGTCGGAAACAACTTGCTTCGGGAGCCCATGCAACTTCCAGACATGTGCAAGGAACAGGCGGGCCGCTCCGAGGGCTGTGATCGTCGTGTGTGTCGGAATGAAGTGGGACACCTTGCTTCCCGAATCCACAATGTTCATGATCGCGTCGTAGCCATGAGACTCCGGGAGTTCAATGATGAAGTTGACACTGATGGTGTCCCAGCGGGATTCGGGAATTGGGAGCGGAACTTGACGGCGTGGTATCGAGGGGAGGGTCATCAATTTCTCCGATGGGCGGATGTCATTGCGCTTTGGTTTGGAGGCAAAGGTCGCATGTCTTCACGTACTGTCCAATGTAGCGGGACATCTGAGGCCACCAGTAATTCCAAGCCACTAACTCCAGCATCTTCCACCTGCCAGCATGCCCAGCGACCCGTGTGTCATGGTGCTGGGACACAATGCGGTGGCGGAGGTCCGCCCCACCTGGAACATAGACCTTGCCTCTGAAGTGCAGCAGTCCATCACGTTCCGACCATTCCGCTGCCCGTACAGACCATGAGTGCCCTTTCCGAAGTTCCTCCACCACCTTCACCACCAACTCCTCCGTCTCTCCATTCCGGTACTGCCTCCAGATGTCTCGGAGCATTTCCGCTTCCGC
The DNA here is from genome assembly GCA_015179125.1 of Gautieria morchelliformis. Lineage (NCBI taxonomy): Eukaryota > Fungi > Basidiomycota > Agaricomycetes > Gomphales > Gomphaceae > Gautieria > Gautieria morchelliformis. Next base: position 50,275 of record WHVA01000618.1, on the reverse strand, counting down.
CCCAACTGCAGTCACTCCCTCTAGGGCGCAGATTGCAAAGAGACTAGGGCGGAGCAGTGTCATATCCGCGTTGTCTCCACTTCCGCTTCCATGATCCGCACAGCGGGATAGGGCATCGGGCTTGCCCATGGTGCGGCCGGGGCGGTGGTGGAGCATGAAGTCAAACCGGGACAGGTGTAGGGACCACCGTGCTTGTCGTCGGTTCAACTTCTTAGATGTGCGGAAGTACTCGAGGTTCTTGTGGTCTGTCCAGATCTCAAACGGGCATAGAGCACCCTCGAGGAAGTGTCGCCACTCCTCCAGCGCTCGGATGATTGCCAGCATCTCCTTGTCGTGGATCTCATAGTTCCGCTTGACCGGACTAAGGCTTTTAGAGAAGAAGGCAATCGGATGCCATCCCCCATCATCTTCCGATGACTGTTGTGACAAGACCACTCTGGTAGCTGTGTCGGACGAATCTGCCTCGACTCGATAAGGGCGAGAGTCGTCGGGAAAGATCAGGACCAGGGCGGAAGTGATCAGCTCTTTGAGTTTGTCAAAGGAGGCCTGTTCCGGCTCTCCCCACTGCCATCAAACCTCCTTCTTGGTGAGGTTGAAGAGGGCACGAGCGTGGCAGGAGAAGTCCTTGATGAACCGCCGGTAGAAATTGACAAACCCAATGAAGGACTGGACCTCTTTCTTGTTCCGCGGCACAGGCCAATCCGATACACCGGAAACTTTGACTGGGTCATTTCCACCTTTCTTTCTGACACAATCACCCCAAGATACTCTATCCGCGTCCGCTCAAATTCGCACTTTTCCGGCTTGAGACACAGGTTGTATTCCCGGAGCCGTTCCAGCACTCTCCGCATGACTTCCCGATGTTCCGACATTGTTTTTGTGAAGATGAGGATGTCATCAAGGTAGACGCAGACAACCCCTTCTGCTATCATGTCACGGAAAATGCATTCATCATCGTCTGGAATGTGGCGGGACTGTTGGTGAGGCCGAAGAACATGACCTGTGGCTCAAAGAGTCCTCAGTTGGTGCGGAATGCAGCCTTCCACTCGCCTCCCTCCCAGATCCGAATATTATTGAAGCCCCAGCGGACATCCAGCTTAGTGAAGTACCTTGCCCCGCGGAGTTGTGTGATTAGTTCGGAAATGAGTGGAATGGGGTACCGGTTCTTGATCGTGATCGCATTCAAGGCCCGGTAATCCTGCACAAGTCTGAGCGAGCCGTCCTTCTTCTTGATGAAGAACACCGGAGATGCCATGGGAGACTTGGAGGGGCGGATCCTCCCTGTACGGAGGTTTTCCGCAAGGAATGCATCGAGCTCTACCTGCTCCTTGGGTGACAGCGGGTAGGCTTTGCAGTTGGTGGGCTTTGACCCAGGCTCCAACTCGATGGCATGGTCCCACAGCTTCCGTGGAGGCAGGGCATCAAACGACTCCTTGGCAAAGACATCCTCGAACTCCCGCAGGTACTCCGGAATTTCCGCCTCCACTCTATCATGCTTCTTGGAGGCTTCAGCAAGGCGTTGCGAAATATTTCCGGTGGTGCGGATGTGTTCCGCTTCCGGTGGAAGGTTTACGTACAGCAAGCGCTCCCCTTCCGCCAGAGTATCTTCCAGGCTGAGTCGGATTACGTCGGAGTCGGAATCGGAATCGGAAGTGGGACCTGGTTCAAATTCCGCTTCCGAGTCTTCTTCTGCAAGCAGTGGATGGGGGCCAGAACGACATGTCTGTACGAGCCGTTCGGTCTTCTGCTGCTCCTGGCGCTCCTTCCGCACTTCCGACCGGCACATGTGACACTTGGCTGGGCATCGACTCATCAGTACCTTCCGAGTCTGCCAATTAATCTCCGGGTTGTGCTCCTGAAGCCAGGTAAATCCGAGGATGACGTCTTGCTTCCCCAGGCTGGTGACTGCAAAGGAAGTACGTTCTGAGTGTCCATCGAAGCGGAGAATTGTGTCTACTATCTCTGTGATGGACCCTGCCTCGTTGGGGCTTCCATCCACATTGAACACCGGGATTGCACGTTGCAACTTCCGCGTGGTCAGTCGGTTCCGTTCCACATAGTCCCGGTCTATAAACTGACCAGTGGCCCCGCAATCGACAAGGGCCGGTCCAGATTTGACTTCCGCCGTATCTGTCGTCTGGATCTCCACCTTAATTACTAGTGACTTGGGGCCAGGGGTGGCAGCAACAACATAGCGCTTTGGGAGGCATCTCTCCCAAGGGCGGATGCGGGATGGATGGGGTGTCGGATTTGGTTTTTGTGTGACTTAATCCGGTGGGTCTGTACGAAGTGAGGGGTGTGGGGGCTTTTCATTCTCTACTTCAAGACAGGCAAACCGGTTATGTACAGGAAGCAGGGGCACACATCTCACCCGCTGCGTGTCACAAAATCCAACGCATCTTCCACTTCCGATGCACCATGTTCCACATTTTTGGAAATTCCTTCCGCAGTGGGCACTCCGCTTATGTCTGCGAGTGCGAGGAACTCTGGAAGGAGCTCAAGCTTCTCCTCTGTGGTCATAAGCCGGATGTCAAAGGCTTGGGGGCACTCGCGGGCATAGTGGCCTGGTTGTCGGCATCGGAAGCAGGTGATGGTTCCGTGGCCTTTTCCGCGCATGCAGTCAACATCCATTGGGGCAGGGCCACTCTTCGAGGGAGGGGGGCTAGGGTTCCTAATTGGAGCAGGCGGAACAACCATCGGAAATATTTTCCATGTGGGAATGAATGCACTTCCGGGTTTTGGCACGGGTGGAGTAGGACAAGCGGAACTGCGTGTCATGTTCCGGTTTGTCTCCACAAAGGCCTCGTTTGCTTCCCTGTTTCGGGACACCCTCCGCGCAGCTTGGTACCACCCTTCCAGGTCATCGAAATCCGGAGCTCCATCCCCAAGCAGCGCAACTTGGGTCTGGAGTGTCGGATCAAGCCCTCGTCGGAATTTGATGATGATCGTCTTGTCATCGTCATACTCCGCAAGGTCAATGAGCTCCTGGAAGCGGTCAATGTAGTCATCGACCAGATCCTTGGCCTGGTACCAGCTGGTCCCCTCGAGCTTCGTAAGGGCTGTGAGCTGCTCGTTTTTTGGGCAGAACTGGTCGGAAAATGTTTTCTCGAAGGCATCCCAGTCCCGGAAGTAGTTCCCTTTGCCCTTTGCTTCATGTCGGATCACCTTGTTTGCAAAATGGGCTGCGCGGTCCGACTTGAAAAAGGACAATGCCCAGTGAATCCGAGCCTGGTCGTTCGGAAAGAGGTCTCCGACAATTGCGAAGTAGATGCTGCATGTGTTGAAGAATGCACGTCCCTTCTCCCGATCTCCGTCAAAGTCCACCGGAGTTGCGGGTTTGACCTTTGCCAACTTCGGGGACATCCTCTCTTCCGCCAGTTCCGCTTTTCCGAAATCCGGCTCATCCAGCATTGCATTTCCACCACCTTGTGGAATATCTAACTTAGCCAAAATCATTTGTAAGGCTGTTTCAATCGTGTCGGTCTTCATCCAGTTCCGCGTCAATTCCTCTTCCATATTCCGAAGGCGATCATCCGGATCCATGTCAGAAGGGGAAATATGGGACGGGATTTCCGGGGTTGGGAGCTCGATGTAAGAAGAGGGCTGTCATATACCGTGTGCGCGGAAGAGGTTGCGATCTCCGAGTCGCTGTCTCCGATTCCGAACGCACCTATGGCGAATGCAATGCGCAGTACGACCGCCGGTCCTCTAGGGGAGAGACTTTTCTGCTGTAAGGGAAACCCTGGCTGGTTGTGGAGACCACACTACCACACAACTGACAAGGGGAAATCCAAAGTATGTATAAATGAACAGAGTATATGTTACGTATCGAGATTTCCACTAAGTCGGAACTGGAAAGGACAGCGGCTTCAACTTATAGGTTGCGCCCCCAATGAACTATCGTCCTAGGTATTTCGGAAATGAGCCGGAAGTCGGAAAGTACTGCCCCAGAGGTTTGGTCGGAACTTGAGTCGGAAATGAGGCGGAAGGCGGAAGACGGAAGGCTGAGAGAGAGACTGAGGTCTTACTAGACTCGCTGTGCTAAGAACAGGAGATGGAGCGAAGGAAATCAAGTATCGAAGGTGATTATCTGATTGCAGAATAACAGACATACATGAGGGGGGTTTTATACAAAGCGCAGAGCAACAAGTAATGGTGTTGTACTAAGCAAATTCCGGAGGAAGCGGAAGTCGAGTACAATGTGTGAGAACTAACTAACTGGGAACAATGGGACTACAAGGGGGGTTCAGGGTAAGGTAGAACAAATGGCAAAGAACAAGGGGTCGGGAAAACATATCTGACAACGAACTACAAGGGTGACCGGATATATGGTTTTGATGAATGGCGAGGTAGATCCGGTGGGTCCGAGTAATAGAGTCGAAAGAACAAGGGAAATGTACAAGGGGCGGAATGGCGGAAATGTCGGAGGGGCGGAACGTGTGGCGGAACTATTGGAGAGGCGGAATGTATGGCGGAACTGAGGGTCGGAAGTCGGAAATGAAAGGTCGTAACAGTATACAAGAGAGGGGATTCTCACCTGACAAGGGGAAATCCAAAGAGAAAGGTCTAAGGACCCCCAATGTCAGCGAGCCCGTATTATACTACGCTGTGCAGCCAGGGACAACACTTGGCACCCGCCATCAACCCTGCATCCTCCTGACCTCCCTGACCCTTGATCGACCCTTGATGCCACCTATTACGCGAGTCGCTTGATTTCTGACACTGTTCCGAGAGTGGAAGTTGGAAATTGGAGTGGAACTGGAAGCGGAGTCGGAAATGGAGTCGGAACTGGGTGTGGTGTCGGAACTGGAAATGGAAAACAGGGTGTCCCCTGACAGAAGCTGAGCAGGCCGAAGCCTTGTTCTCAGGCATCGCCAGGTTTAGCTGGAAGCACTGGGAACCTTCTAGTTTGCAGGCACGGTAAAATGCCACTGCGCTGAGGAGTGTAACCCGAGGGGGCTCCAGACTCAGGGGTGGCTCGGCCGTTACAGCGCGAGCCGAAGCCGGCAGGGGTTCCTGTGAGGGCAACACTAATGACAAAGCCACAACCTAAAGATACTCAAGGAGATAGCGGCCGATGCAAGGACAATAACCAACTGTGTAGTGGGTATCCTCAGTTTATAAATCTACCAACAATAGATACATGGGGACTTGCCTGTGTAGTGGGTATCCTCAGAGATCAAGCTGAGGAAATGCCACCACACTGGCTACAGTCTTATAGCGCTGGCAAGGTTTACATAATAGGGGAGATGGAAACTTGTAGAAGGTTGTGGAAACTCGTGGAAGATGATAGAAACTCGTAGAAGGTGACGGAAACTGATGGAAGGTTATGGAAACTGACGGAAGGTGACAGAAACTCATGGAAAGAAATATAAACTTGTGGAAGGAAACGCGTGAACCCTGATATCACCCCCCTCTCAATGCTTGTCGTCCCGACAAGCACAGCTGCCACCTAGCCCCCAACATCCACCGAGACATTGTTTCCAAGTATGCCACAGGCGGGACCACCATCTCTCCTGGCCCTTCCCCACCTGGTAGCACAGGTCAATGATGAGCTCAGGGGGATTGGGGTCCATGGGCAAGTGCGGCCCTCGGAACCTTGCTCGATGTAGTCGCTCTCCTGCCATGTTACGGAAATGCCGCCCCACCCAGCCTTCGAAAGTGTAGGGGGTTCCACAAGGGGGGGTGCCATCGTTGAGGAAGACAGGGTCACTGACGTAGTACGTGTTCTCTCGTCTGTGTCAGGGTCTGAGGAATGCGAGTGCAGGGCGAGTGGGTGCCTGACTCTTCGCTGGTGTGAGGTCCTCATGTTACGACTGTTCCGATCAACCATCTCCGCCACCTCCGCATATCCTCCGCACCACCTCCGTACCACCTCCGACTCTATTCCGACATCCGCAACATTCGCAACCCTCTACCTTGACCCCTTGTTCTTTCAGTACCCCTGGCCACCTCCAGATACCGGCCCCCATACTCGACCCTGAACACAGCAAGATACCATTTCCGTAGTTCCGTTTCTTCCAATGCCTATTGTACTTACTTGCCTTGTTCTTTGCCATTGTACTTACCCTACCCTGCACCCCCCTTGTCATCCCATTGTTCTGCATTAGTTACTTGCCCCGTATGTCATTCCCGCACTCTCCGGAATTTGCTTAGTACCATACCATTACCTGTTGCTTCTGCTCTTTGTATAAAACCCCCTCATGTATGTCTCCATTTCTGCAATTAGATAATTGACTTCAATACGTGATTCCCTTCGCACTGTCTCCTGTTCTTAGCACAGCGAGTTTTGCTAGTCTTGTCTCCCTCCGCTCTCGATCCCCTGTCCTCCACCTCTTCCGCCTCCTCCGACCTTTGTTCTCCGACCCTCGCCCCTCGAGCCTCAGTACTCTGTTCCACCTTCCGCCTTTTCCGATATCCGCAAGTCAATTCCGAAATACTTAGGACGGTAGTTCATCAGGGGCGCAACACATAAGTTGAAGCTGTTGTCCTTTCCAGTTCCGACCTCCAGGAATTCCGATACGTAACACCTCAGAGCTGACAGACCACTTTGAAGACCATGCGACGTCGAGATCACGGCAGTCAAGCATCCTTTGTAGCTTGGCTTCACTGGCTGCTCTGGATGACGAGAAGCCGGAGAAGTGCAGGAGAGTGGGATCGACATGTGACATGTTTGGCAGGTCAGAGAGGTTTTGGGTGAAGCTGGGGAGGGCAACAAGCTCAATGGCGGGCGAGGACATGGTTGATGGATGTGGTGGGGTCGATGCAGTGGAAGTGAGCGGTCACAGGTGGAGAGGGGATATATAGCCTATCGGAATGAATTGGTTAGGCGGAGGCCGATATTGCTTATCTTTGGGGTTCTGGACCCTTGACATTATGAGTAGAAGCCCTGCCTGCTGTCCAGTCGAAGAGAGTTTGCCTGGAAGGTTCTGTGAAGTTCTGAAATCTCTGGAAGGGGAGGGACATGTATGTGGCTGCTGAGATACGCTGAGGTGCCTCTGGGTTATGCATGTGAAATTCCTTAATGAGTCACTTTGCCCCAGACACATCTTTCGCCGGTAGCCAGAGATCATCGGCAGCTCCATAGCCCTTCCAGCGCACGAGATACTCCAACCTTCCATGGCACATCCTGCTGTCTAGAATCCTTTCAACTTCATATTCTTTGGCTCCATCCCATATGACAGAGGGGGGGGGGGGGGGTGGAGGGGCATGACATTCAAGAATTGGGTCATCTTCATATGGCTGAAGCAGGACGACAGAGAACACTGGATGTGTGCGACCAAAGGATGCAGGAATATTTAGACCATAGGCATTTCGTGAGACCACCTTATTAACAGTGTAGGGTCCTAGCCACTTGTGGTCTAGCTTCTTCATTGGGTGAGTGGTTGTGATGTTTTGTGCATTGAGCCAAACCTTGTCACGAAGCTTATAAAGTGGGGCTGCTTTATGGTGCATGTCATAGAAGCGTGCCATGTCCTCTGCTGCCTTGGACAGGGCTGAATTAGCTTCTCTTGTGGCCGCTTCCATCCATGTTGTGAACTCATCCAGGGCCTCAAGTCAAGTTTCCCGGACTGGTTCCAGTCCCAGCCTTGGATGTTGGCCACTGTCCAACATGAAGGGTGTAGTCTGGGTTGAGGCATGGATTCAGTTGTTATAGGCAAACTCGGCCAAGGATATCCATTTGAACCAATCATCCTGACGCTGGTTGATGAATAGTCGAAGGTATTGCTCAATCTCCTGATTAACCCTTTCAGTCTGTCCATCAGTTTGGGGGTGATAAGCAGTAGAGGCAGCAACTTTGACACCAAGAAGTTTGTTCAGTTCACGCATGAACTGGGAGATGAACTGTGTGCCTCAATCACTGATGATTTCTTCAGGGAGCCCATGAAGTTTCCAAACATGCTCACGGAAGAGTCAGGCAACTCCCACTGAAGTTACATCTGAAGTGGTGGGAATGACATGTGCATGCTTTGAGAGGCGATTGATGACACCAAGGAGAGCATCATAGCCATGACTGGTAGGCAGTTCTACGATCAAGTCAACAGACATAACCTGCCATCTATGGTCTGGGATACGGTTTGGTAGAAGCTTGCCAATGGGAGAAGCAGGGAAGGTTTTTGTCCAGTTGCACAGGTCACAGGCCTTCACGCAATGTAACGTCCTATGCCAGGCAAACTTGTTCAGTAGTTCTCCAATGACCAGGGTGACCGGTGAGAGGCATGTCATGGTGCGCTTTCACTATGTCATGTCGTAGTTTTGCATCAAGCGGCATGTACACTTTGTTGTGATAGAGGACAAGCCCATCCTGTTCATGTTATATTATGGATGGGAGATCAGGCTCTATCCTAGCACTCTTGCGCTCATACTTGCACATATACTCATTGCCACCCGGGATCCATTAGATGCGCATGTGACATCACTCACACACGCATCTTGCCAGCCCCTTTAACCCTGAGCCAGGTTCCGGGGCTGCTCAAGGCACTGATCTGAGATGGAGCGCAGGAGGTGCTCCATCGTTCCTGAATATATGTAGTCACTCCACAATAGTATAGAAAGCTGCACAGATCAAGGCACTAGTACCTAAATGATCAGATAGGTACATAGCCCAGCACCGGTGCACATATCATGCACCGGCGGCACCTGCTTGCTCCACAAGCATCTTTCATAGCATAGCTTTGTTCCAAGCTAGTTAAATAGCTAGGAAACATGTATAGAACTTTAGTCAGTAAGAAACTCCATTTGTGCTATTGTAGCTGGCTGTATTGAAGCCACAGTTCTCCTCGTATTGGCCCCAGACTTGCTTCAGCCCTTAATTGGTGCTTGAAGACATTTCTCGTTAGTTCCCTTGACCCCTCATCATATACATATGCAGCTGCTTGCGCGCCGTGACTTACAACAGTTCAGACCACTCTTCTCCTCATAAATTTCCAGAGGAGCCCAGTTCTTTGAGAGCCTTGACAACCTTTTCATCCCGGTCTACACAGTTCCTTACTCGATTGAGGAAAGCATCACCTTCACCTGGGACTAACTGCATGCCAGCCTCTGGGGGATTTGCCTTGATGTGGAACAAGTCAGTGGTAAGTAAGACTTGATTTTGGTTGTCTTCCTCCCCCCGTTTATGATCCACGCGTTGTGAGAGTGCATCAGGCTTGGCTGAATGATGACCAGGACGATGTATCAGCTCAAAATCAAAGCGAGAGAGGTAGAGTGACCAGTGTGCTTGACGACGGTTCAAGTTTTGTGCAGTGTGGAAGTAGGTGAGATTCTGATAGTCATTGAGAATCTCAATCTTGTGCTTTGTTCCCTCTAAGATGTGGTGCCATTCCTCTAATCCCCGAATCACAGAAAGAAGCTCCTTGTCATGGATGGCATAGTTGCGTTCAGCATCATTGAGGCTTTTGGACACAAACCCCACAGGCCGCCATTTGCCATCATCATATAGCTGGGACAGTACTGCTCCTGTGGCATAGGCTGAGGCATCTGTTTCAAGATGGAAACGTTTGTCTTGATCAGGGAGGACAAGGATTGGTGTTGAGGTGATGAGGAGTTTGAGCTTGTCAAAGGACGCTTGCTCTGGGCCATTCGGATCCCAAGACCATTGGGCATCCTGTTTTGTCAACTGGTTGAGGGGCTTTGCAATGTGTGAGAAGTCTTCCACAAATCGACGGTAGAAGTTGATGAAACCAAGGAATGATTTGACTTCAGTGACGTTACATGGTTTTTTTTTTTTTTTATAATCCAATTTATTGTCTTTTGGGGCAATGCCCTATGTAAGACAAGGTATACATATCGCCAGTCACAAATTATTTCTATCTGCCCTATATTTCTCGGTCTCTACTTGTGCTCTTGGGCGAAGCCCGGAGCCTGTCCGTGCCTGTGTGGGCAGGGGAAAATCTTCTTTGCTTCGCTGTTGTACTCCCTGACCCCCTCTCAGTTGCCGTCCCCGCCTGCCTCTCCCCGTAGGGTTATATCGCCATATGCTTCTTCGAACCTTCTCGTGGCCTGGATGTACCTGAACAACGGCTTCATCGCCTTGGGTCTGGCCAGCAAAACCTTCGTCGCACTTGCCCCTCTGCGTAGCTCTCGGTCCAACTCTGCCCTCTTTTTCGCGTAACTCGCGCATCTGAACAGGTAATGGTGTACCGTTTCATCGGCTCTCTTCACGTGGGGCATCTGGGTGATGGCACCTTGCCGATTTTTGCTAGGTGTTTGTTCAGTGCTACATGCCCTGTCCTGAGCTGTACTAGCAGTGTCGTGTGCTTGCGCGGCACCCTTTCTGTGAGTCTGGCAAGAGCTGCGGAAGGTAGTGAGGGGTCTGTTTTGTGTGCGATGGCTGTGCGCGGGGACTTAGCAAACATTGCCTTCGCTTGTCCTCTGAGCTCCTTCTGGTATCTCTGCAGCTCCGCCGCTTTGCTCACCGGCATTCGCCCTCTGCACTCTATAGGTATGTATTGTTCTTGGCTGGATTCTCCCCTCGCCGCACGTTATGTGGTATTGGCCAGTCCCGCACTCCTGAAACCTTGACTGGGTCCATGGCAACCTGTCCTTGAGAGAGGATGAGGCCGAGATACTCCACCTCTAGTTTCTCAAATAGGCATTTTTCAGGTTTGAGGTACAGGTTGTTGGCCCGGAGGATTTCAAGGACACGTTGTACAATCCTACGATGTTCTTCAAGCGACTCTGTGAAGATGAGAATGTCGTCCATGAACACCACCACAACCCCTTCATCGATGAGACTCTTGAAGATGTCATTCATCATCGTCTGGAAGGTTGCTGGGCTGTTCATGAGTCCAAAGAACATGACTAGAGGTTCATACAGGCCCCTATTTGTCCAAAAGGCTGCCTTCCACTCATCTCCCTCTTTTATGATACATTATTATATCCCCAGCGAATGTCAAGCTTTGTGAAGTATTTAGCCCTTCCAGCAGCAATCTTATTCATGATGTCTGGAACAAGGGGCAAAGGATAGGCATTCTTGATTGTTATATCATTGAGCTTCCGGTAGTCTTGCACAAATCTAAGACTGCCATCCTTTTTCTTCACAAAGAAGACTGGAGATGCCATAGGTGACTTGGAAGGACCGATACGATGGCTCTTCAGGTTCTCCTCAAGGAAGTTGTCCTGTTCCCTTTGCTCAACTGGTGACATTGGGTAAACCTTTGTGCTGAAGGGTTGTGCACCTGGAGTGAGCTCAATTGCATGGTCCCAGGGCTTTCGAGGAGGCAGTTGGTCAAATGACTCCTTAGAAAACACATCCTTGAACTCCTGGTATGGTTTAGGGACAAGGTCCTCGAAGGATCTGACTGGTGCAGACTTGCTGGCCCGTTCAGCAAGCTGTTTGGAGACAGTCCAGCCTGCGCCAATTGTTTCAGGACTCTCATTCACAAAGATGACAAAGGTCCTGTCTCCTTCCTCAAGTAGGGAGCGGGTGTGCTGTATGGGAACCTCCTCTTGATCTACACTCTCTTCTGGAACAGTTTCGACTGTGGGCCCTCTGACAACAGGTCTGCCCCCACATGACTTGGGACAGCATGTCATCTTCACATCTCCTGTACGCCAGTTAACTTCTGGGTTGTGTTCAACAAGCCATGTGTGACCAAGAATGACGGCAAGTCGTCCAAGGCTTGTGACAGAGAATGTGGCACGTTCCGTATGATCCCCAAAGGTGCAAATGAGGTCGACTTCTTCCTTGATTGAGCCAGCCTCATTTGGGGTACCAACAATATTGTAGACGGGGATGGCATGGGGTAGGGGACGGGTCCGAAGTCTGTGTTCCCTTACAAACTCCACATCGATGAACATCCCTGTAGCACCACTGTCAAGGAGGGAGTCAATTGCAAGTGGATGCCCTGTGTCAACGGAGTGGACCTTGAGAGGTACTTTGGTGCATCGGTAGAGGTCAGCAGTATGGACATATAGAGGGACTGGAAGGTTTGCATCAGCAACTGGAGTGGTGGGTTGGGTTTTTGGCATGGCTGGTTTGGTTTCAGTTCGATCAGGGTGTCAAGATTGGTTTTCAAGCGTTAATATCGTGTATTAGTGAACACAGCGAATGCCCGAATAACTTGTGCGAATAAGTATGCCGTTCGGCGAATAAGTGAACCGATGAATGTTTGCGAAACAAGAGGGTTGCCCGAACGGGGCTCGCCCTATCTACAGTCATAGCAAAATAGCTCACAGCACTTGACGACATAACGTGCAAGATATCGCAGAAGGGCTGTCTAAGTTTCGACGGTCCCTTCGCTGGCGAAGGTGCTCCTTCAGAGCCCTTCGCCAACAGCACAGAAAGTAGTTCGAAGGCTAAGGTAACGAAGATGAAGTATGAGAACTCACCAGTGATGCCTAAGTCCTTGACTGGTTGAAGATAGAAATCTTCAAGGGGAGGCTCGAGACTATGATCACAGCGAGGTCAAGTTTGCACAGGATGGATGACGTATGATAATTGAACTGGGGAATATACATGCGAATGGAAACTACTTATATCGAATGCTCGTAAGGTATCAGCGAATAGGAAAGAGGCCGTCACAGGTCAGGGTTGGATAGGGGTGCGCAGTCATGATACTAGGTAGATGGAATAAACATACAATAGAGTGAGGGGAGAATGCGAACATGAAACGACAGAGAGTAAAGGGAGCGAAGGCACTTATGGACAAAACCATGTCTTGGGACCCACATACATGCTACCCTGCACAGGCTCTTCGTTTACCGGGTTGATCCCGCACGGCCTATGGAAGAGACGTCCTGCGATCACACTTTGGCCATACGAACACCCAATGGGGTTGGATTAAGAAGATGATGGGGTTAATGATGAACCATCATTCCGGGTGAATGGTATCGATCATTTTCGATGGCGTGCCTGCTGACGAAATGTGCGAGCAGCGAATAGCGGTTCGGAGAATGGGGCGAACAGCGGATAGAGTGGATGTGGAGGGGAAGTGGTCGGTAGGTGCGGCGAACTCTGGCGAAGATGCTAGGGAGTGACGAGGGGGAACATAGAGGTAGCGCGGTAGGAGAAATACACCAGTCATGACACAGGGGTAAGAGAAGGATGCATCATATTGCCTGTGATCCCTATTGTACATGTTTCGAGAACTGAAAACCGATTCGTTGAGCGGGGCATGTCTTTCACCGCTGACTGGCCTAAAAACCCTTTCCTTCCTCTTCCTCTTGGACAGGGGCTTCCACCTTCTGTCCTCCATTGCCGCTGCTACAGATTTAGAGACAATTGCTGCAATGTCTGCCTCTGTGAGGTTTGCACGGATTCGTGGCTTGCGAGGTTCAGGACAGTCTGGTGAAATGTGACCAGGTCTCTTACAGTTGTAGCAGGTCCGTGTTTCGGTGTGGCGGCGGGATGAGTCAATGTCCATAGGTGTCGCATTACTGGGTGGTGCTGTGACAACAGGTGCCTTAGCAGGAGTGTGGAGTGGTCAGGCAGGAGGAGGGCGATTAGGAACATGAGGTGTCTGTGCCTTCCTGACCTCTAACAGACGGCGATGATTGCGGTCAATCTGACAGGCTGCTTCCTTCCAGCCTTTGAGGTTGGGTGGAAGAAAGGGCTGGGCATGGACCTTGTCAAGGATACCTGCTGGAAGGCCACGAGCATAGGTATTCGAGTGCCTCATCATCAAAGCCTGTCCTGCCTGCCAGGATCTCAAATTGAGCCATGTATTCATCTGCCGACATTCCTGATGTCAGCCTGAGGTCATGCAGCTTAGTGCGAGCCGTTCTGGCACGATCTGGGTCCCCAAAGGCCTCCTCCACACGTTTAATGAACTCCTCCAGAGTGGATATAGAGGAGGTGCCATCAATGACAGCCTGTGTCTCGTTGTGTGCCCATATCTCCACAGAGCCTCCCGTCATGAAGGAAAGAGCATATAGGATCTTTGTGCGCTCATCTGGGAAGGATGCTGGCCGTACGGCGATGGACAACTTGATAGACCTGATAAACCCTTCAGTCTCTGCACGGTCTCCATTGAACTTCTCCAGTTCTGCTGCTTTGATAGAGCGAGTAGATGGAGGGACACTGTGAGGTACTGAGGGCGCAAGGGCTTGAGCAGCAGCAACAGCAGCGTTGGTGGCAGCATGGGCTAAGTGGTCGTGAACGTTAACAATCTGATTGTGCAGCTCCTGATTCTGCAGTTGAAGTTGCTGCAGCTGCTGCGCTTGGCTGGAAAGGAGGCCTCGAAGAAATGGCCCATGTTCACCCAAGGAGTGCCAGTATGCCTCCAGGAGTTGGTCTGCCATAGGTTGAGATGAAGGTTGGTTAAGAAAAGTGTGTGGGGTCATCCTATGAGCTTGATCTTCTGTGAGGGCAACACTAATGATGAAGCCACAACCTAAGATACTCAAGGAGATAGCGGCCGATGCAAGGACAATAACCAACTGTGTAGTGGGTATCCTGTTACGACCGTTCATTTCCGACTTCCGACCCTCAGTTCTGCCACACCTTCCGCCCCTCCGACATTTCCGCAACACATTCCGCCCCTCCGATACTTCCGACATTCCACCCATTGTTCTATTCCCTTGTTCTTTCGACTCTATTACTCGGACCCACCGGACCCGTTTCATCATTCATCAAAACCACATATCCGGTCACCCTTGTAATTCGTTGTCAGATACATTTTCGCGACCCCTTGTTCTTTGCCATTGTTCTACCTTACCCTGAACCCCCCTTGTAGTCCCATTGTTCCCAATAGTTAGTTCCCACACATTGTCTACTCGACTTCCGCTTCCTCCGGAATTTGCTTAGTACCATACCATTACCTGTTGTCTCAGCTCTTTGTATAAAACCCCCTCATGTATGTCTGTTATTCTGCAATCAGATAATCGCCTTCGATACTTGATTTCCTTCGCTCCATCTCCTGTTCTTAGCACAGCGAGTCTAGCAAGATCTCAGTCTCTCCGCTTTCCGTCTTTCCGCCTTCCGCCTCAGTTCCGACCCAAGTTCCGACCAAACCTTTGGTTCAGTACTTTCCGACTTCCGACTCAGTTCCGAAATACTTAGGACGATAGTTCATCGGGGGCGCAACCTATAAGTTGAAGCCGCTGTCCTTTCCAGTTCCGACTTAGTGGAAATCTCGATACGTAACATATCCTCAGTTTATATACATGGGGACTTGCCTGTGTAGTGGGTATCCTCAGAGATCAAGCTGAGGAAATGCCACCACACTGGCTACAGTCTTATAGCGCTGGCAAGGTTTACATAATAGGGGAGATGGAAACTTGTAGAAGGTTGTGGAAACTCGTGGAAGATGATAGAAACTTGTGGAAGGAAAGGCGTGAACCCTGACAGTTCCACAGGACTGCCTGGAAGGGAAGTTCAGAAAGTAATACTGCCCAATACCCAGTCAATCAATGGATTGTAGCGGGTGAGCCAGTTGTGTCCAAGAACTACCAAAATAGACGAATCAAGTGGGGTGACATAAAAGTCTATGGAATGGGTCTGACCATCGTGGAATCAGATAGGTAGCTCTACAGCTTCAGTAATTACTGAATTTGTACTACCATCAAATAAACGGAGCGGAATCGGGTCTACGGAACGAGTTCAGAGTGTGTATTTATGGACAAAGGCAGATCCTATGAAACAATGGGTAGATCCGGAATCTACTAATGCTTTGAAATTTTGGTTCGGGACAAGAGACGAGGACAAACTAATTACAAGAGAGTTCAGGGAAAAGAGAGCAGAAGTGTTGATTCTTACCTCCCCTACTGCACAAGTTGAGTCAACCTGACCCTCGGTTTGCATGGAGGTCAAAAAGTCGCTGATTATTTTTTTGCGCCCAAAGCCGAAGATTCGGCTTTGTTGTCGCACGTCTTCCCATCAGAACTCAATGCAGCCCGGACCAACGTGGCCTTCGGGCATTCTTTCGCACGGTGACCACTCTGCACACAAACTAGGCAGAGGTTGTTATCCATGCAATGCTGGCATTCTTCGGGCGTGAGTTTGCCATCCTTGCTGAGCTTGTTGGCATAGTCAGGTTTTTTCTGACCCTCAGATGTGTTCCCTTTGTGCTTGTCCTTGCCTTTGCCTTGGTTGTTATTGCCGGCATTGGTGTTGAAGTTGCTGGAACTTTGACCTTGACGTCGGTTATTGTTCTGCGGGGCTCAGTTTTGGTTGGACTTGTCCTTGGCCTCGGGTTTGGGTGCGGTTTGAGTCTCGCGAGAGGCTTTGCCAGGGCATTCCCAATACCTTTGGTCAATTTTCTGGACCAGATCTTGGAGGTCGTCAAGGGATTGGGGTTTGTTGAAATGCACCATTTCATCTTTGATTCACTTCGGCAGAGCAAGGTATGCTCGGCGATGCAAAGCCGAATCATTGTGCTGGAGCATGGATGCGAGTCTGTACAAATCGACAAAAAACCAAGTTGCCTTATGACTGTCCTTCATGATGAGGTTTTCGAGCTCCACCTCAGCATTGGCGACCTGGTCGTAGGGGCCGAAGTTCAGGTAAAGCCCTTCCATGAAGATGCCATAATCTGAGGCCCAGAGGGGGTCATTAATGGGGTCATCAGTAAAGAAGGGCTCAAAATAATCAAGAGCTGTCCCTTTGAGGAAGGACAGAATGTAGTTCACTTTCGCAGAACCATCTCGGAAAGCTTGGGGTTGGCACGGAAATTCAACGTGCACTGGAGAAGGAAACCTCGGATTTTCTTCGGGTCCGAACCATCAGATTGGTCAGGTTCCCGAAGTTTTGCCTTTGAATCAGCGTGGTCTCCTCCACCGAGTCCATTGTCGGCGAGCTTTTCCAAAGCCACGAGCATGCGGCGCCCAACCTGTTCCTCGCCATCTGCCTCTGCATTTGAGTTGGGGTTTTGTCTCGGGGCCTCTGCGTCGGGATCGGAGTTGTGCTCGGAACCGGAGTTGTCATTGCCACCACAACCACCATCTCCAGGGTCGCTAGGGTCGGGGGACTCACCGCGGGGATCTTCGGGGACCTCACTAATATGTCCATGACCGACACCTATAACTCAGCGTCGAGACGAGTTCAAAGACGGAGGGGGGTTATTGTAGCGGTGACAGAATGGGGGGTTTTCGGGGTGGTGTGAAGCACTTTGTGCATGGCGGGCCTCTATGGTCGGGGTAACGCGGCTACCACGGGCACGGGTGTAAGACCTAGTGATAGGCATATCGAACAACTGTGTGTGGAGAGTTCTGATATACTGTTAAGAATGTAAGTCATACTTAAGGCTAAACCCGAGGGCCGAGCCGAGGTTAGCCGAGGTTCAGGAAACAGGGCCCTTGGCTTCAACTTCGTAGGTTGCGCCCACTACAGTGTTCCACCCTAATTCCAGGAAACAGATTCAGGAACGGATTCGGCTATAAGCCGAGGTTCTGTTAAGACCCGTTCCCGAGTCTGGACCCGAGGACTCGGCCTCGGTTGTCGCTCGGGAACCCTTCTCGGCTTAACTCAGGTTCCCTATCGGTTCATCATTCACCCTGAGTCCCTTTCCTAGATAGTCCTGTTCCATTTCTGATGATCATCCATCAACCCTGCTTCCTGCTCGATACGGGCATTGATGCCCTCTTTCCGTTCCTTGCAATTAGTATATAAACCCCCCGTCATGTACGCTAATTCCTCAGTTCTGATATTGACTTAGATTCCTTGTCACTGGAGGCATATAAAAAAAATTTCTGGTCTGAAAAGCTGTTCAAAAAACTGTAAAGATATTCCAAATTTTTTTAGTGTTTTTAATGTAAAAAACCTTTAATAAAATTTTGTGTTTTTGTTAGAATTTGTTGAGTAAGAAAATTGTAAAAAAGTTTAAAGTTTTTTGCAGGGTTTTTTATGTCTTTTTATAAGTTTCTTTGTGAAAACACAAAGAAACCTATAAAAAACCCTGAAAAAAACTTTGAATTTTTTTCCAATTTTCTTGCTCAACAAATTCTAATAAAAACACTAAAAATATTTGGAAAATCTTTACAGTTTTTTCAACAGTTTTTCAGACAAGAAAACTTTTTTATGCCTGCAGTGCGTATCTTTCCACTTGTTATGTATCGAGATTTCTGCTACGTCGGAACTGGAAAGGACAGCGGCTTTAACTTGTAGGTTGCGCCCCCAATGAACTATCATCCTAAGTATTTCGGAAATGAGTCGGAAATCGGAAAGTACTGAACTAAAGGTTGGTCAGAACTTGAGTCGGAACAGAGGCGGAAGGCGGAAGGCGGAAGGCAGAGAGACAGAGGTCTTGCTAGACTCGCTGTGCTAAGAACAGGAGATGGAGCAAAGGAAATCAAGTATCGAAGGTGATTATCTGATTGCAGAATAACAGAGATACATGACAGGCTTTTATACAAAGAGCTGAGACAACAGGTGATGGGATGGTACTAAGCATATTCCGGGGGGAGCGGAAGTCGGGTAGACAATGCGTGGGAACTAACTAATTGGGAGCAATGGGACTACAAGGGGGGTTCAGGGTAAGGTAAAACAATGGCAAATAACAAGGGGTCGGGAAAACATATCTGACAACAAAACACAAGGAGGTTCGGACATATGGTCTTGATGAATGATGAAGCAGGTCCGGTGGGTCCGAGTAATAGAGTCGAAAGAACAAGGGAGTAGAACAAGGGGCGGAATGTTGGAAATATCGGAGGGGCGGAAAGGTTGCAGAACTGAAGGTCGGAAGTCGGAAATGCATGGTCGTAACAGTATCTCCCTTCTAAGGTCGAGCCCTGCGAGACCACAGGTCGGATCACGTGACCTGTGAACAAACGTGTCGGAGTTTGAAAGATAGGCGGGAAGCAGAACGCGTCTTCGTTTCAATCTACCATGAGCTCCTCATTCAATTTCTCCAAAATGTCCAGTGCTGAGATGAAGAAGCATTTTGACGATATGCTTGCACAAAAGGAACTGGCGGAAAAACAAGCGGCCGAGGAAGCTGCACGGAAAGAGAAGGAATGGTTGGAGGAGGAGCGCAGGGAGAAGGAGCGGAAAGAACAGGAGCGTCGGGACCAGGAGCGGAAGGAGAAGGAGGAGAAAGAACGTAAACGCCGCGAGGAGGAGTCGCGCCTCTGCGAGGAACAGTGGAAACGGGACGCAGCCAAAAAAGCTGCGGAGGACAAGGCCGCGACGGAAAAGGCGGGAAAACAACGGGTGAGTCGGAAACGTTGTGTGTGTAGTTCCGAGGCTGACAGAAAAACTGCCAGAGGATCGTTGAATCTGAATCCGAGGCCGAGTCAGAAAGCACGGCGGAAAGCACGCCGGCTCCAGGGGGCAAGGGGAAACAAGTTGCCCCTGCGCTAAACCTTGTTGCGGAATGAAAGCGGAGGGCAGACCAGTTCCAACAGGTCAGGAAGAACGAGCTGGCCCGCATGTTGGAGTTGCGGGAGCTGGGGCCGGAAAATCCCACGATGAGGAAGCGGAAGACAAGGGACGGCGAGGAGGAGAAGGCTCCTTGTGACACGTGCGAGGTCAAAGGCTTGGACTGCGTGTGGTCGGAAAATCCGCGGGAAACGGCCTGCGAACGGTGCCGGGACAAGAAAAGGCATTGCGTAGTGGACGGGTGTGCCGCGAGGGTGGAGCGGAAAAGGCGCAAGGTCGAGACCAAGGGGCCTGAAACCCCTAAGTCAAAACTGGGACCGAGCAGGAAAAAGGCCGTGGAAGGCTTTCCGGTAACCGGACAGTCGGAAACAGCGGTACTCAACCGCTTCACCATGGCGTCGCCTTTGCTCGATATCACCGAGTCGTTGAGGGGCATCCGGAAAACACAACGCGGAATCCAGAACGTCTTGGTGGAGATGGCAGAAATTCAGCATAACCAGGTGCTGTCGTTCCAGAATCAAATGACCGTCATGCCGACGGTCTTGGAACAGCTGAAGCTGAAGCGGGAGCTCCGGTGGCGGAACGATTTGGTCCGGGACCGAATGGAGTTGCGAATGCGGGAGCATGAGAATGAGGCGGAAGCGGGTCCGAGTCAAAGGGCGGATACGAGGGTGGAGACTGAGTTGGTGAGCATTGAAGTGAGACATGCAGAAGAAGGTCCAGAAGTGGAGAACGAGGGCGAGGGGGAAACGATGAGGGAGGAGTAGGTGTCGAGAGACTTGTAGATAATTTTCTTGAGGTGTCGGAAAATAGTATAACGGAAAATTAATTGGATTTTGGCAAATGACTTGAGGACTGTAAGAATCGATGGGGTATCGGAATGAGGTCGGAAATGACTAGAGCGCGGAAATGGGGCCAGGCTTATCGGGATATGACTTGTGAAAGTCAGAGACGAGTCAGAGGCGTGGTCTAGTTCCATGGCGGAAATCCATGAGGTCTCTTTGTCGGTGTTTTCATAGCCTGCCCACTTGACTAGGTACTGGAGTTGGCAGCAGTATCGCCTGTCGAGCTTGGAGTTGAGAATTTCTGAGATCTCATATTCCGGTTCTCCGTCAATGATCACTGGCAGAGGCGGAGGTTGTTCTCGATTCAGAATTGTATTCAGAACTGCGGGTTCAAGCACGGAGACATGGAATACCGGGTGTACTGCGCGCATATTGTCAGGAAGTCTGAGAGTGAAAGAACGACTGCCGGCCTTAGTGATGATCTCGTAAGGGCCAAGGTATTTTTCAGAGAGCTTCTTCGAGGGACGAGTGGTGCGGAAGTTTTCAGCTTTGACAAAGACTTTGTCGCCAATCTCGAATGCCAGTTGCGGAAGACGTTTCCGGTCGGCGGAAGTTTGGTATCTCTTTTGTGCAGCGGAAATGTTCTCTCGGAGGTGCTGGTGAAGGTCGTCAAGTTCCACAATGAAATCTCGGGCTCTTGCAGAGGCGAGGTTGCGTTCAGGGTGGATGGCGAGATTCGGGTGGTAGCCCTTGTTGGTGTAAAAAGGTGAAATTCCGGTGGTGGCGGAAGGCGCATTGTTGTAAGCATATTCCGCGAGCGGAAGGAGGTCGGACCAATTGCTGTGTTGGTAGTTGCAATAGACGTGGAGATACTGCTCAAGGGTCTGATTAGTACGTTCCGTTTGTCCGTCTCCTTCGGGATGATAACCGGAAGTGAAGTGGAGTTTCATGTCAAGAGCCTTGCCGAGCGTGCGGAAAAAGGAGGACACGAATTCTGATCCACGGTCGGAAGTGACATGGGAGGGGATTCTGTGCTTGGAAAAGACGTGGAGCGCGAAGAGTTGTGCGAGCTGGGCGGAAGTGATGGTGTCGTAGGTCGGAATAAAGATGGACTGCTTTGTGAGGCGGTCAACGATAACTAGGATGGTATCATAGCCAGATGACTTAGGAAGTTTGTCAATGAAATCCATGGATATCGAATTCCACGGTTGTTCTGGGATCGGAAGTTGCTTCAGGAGGCCGTAGGGTTTGTGACGTTGGGGCTTGGCACGCATACAGGTGGTGCATGACTTGCAGTAGTCTTGGACCATCATGCGGAGAAGGGGCCAAGTGTAGGTGCGTCGGATTATGTCGAGAGTTTTGTTTTGGCCTTGGTGTCCTGAGAGCGGGTGATCATGGCTTTGCTGGAGTACGCAAAGTCGTAGATCGTTGGTTGTTACGACCGTTCATTTCCGACTTCCGACCTCCAGTTCCGCAACACTTTCCGCCCCTCCAATACTTCCGACATTCCGCCCCTTGTACATTTCCCTTGTTCTTTCGACTCTATTACTCGGACCCACCGGACCCACCTCACTGCTCATCAAGACCATATATCCAGCCCTCCTTGTGTTTCGTTGTCAGATATGTTTTCCCCACCCCTTGTTCTTTGCCATTATTCTACCTTACCCTGAACCCCCCTTGTAGTCCCATTGTTCCCAATTAGTTAGTTCCCATGCATTGTCTACTCGACTTCCGCTTCCCCCGGAATTTGCTTAGTACTACCCCATTACCTGTTGTCTCAGCTCTTTGTATAAAAGCCTGTCATGTATGTCTGTTATTCTGCAATCAGATAATCGCCTTCGATACTTGATTTCCTTCGCTCCATCTCCTGTTCTTAGTACAGCAAGTCTAGCAAGATCTCAGTCTCTCTCTCCGCCTTCTGCCTCAGTTCCGACTCAAGTTCCGACCAACCTTTGGTTCAGTACTTTCCGACTTCCAACTCAGTTCCGAAATACTTAGGACGATAGTTCATTGGGGGTGCAACCTATAAGTTGAAGCCGCTGTCCTTTCCAGTTCCGACTTAGTGGAAATCTCGATACGTAACATTGGTATCCGGAACGTAAATCCGGGACTTGTACCGGAGAAACCGTCCGAATCAAGGGACCATCCAGGACTGGTGGGGTCATCGAGGTGGGTTGCGGAGATGGGGTCGGAACAAAGTGCGGAACGGATGTCGGAATGGAGAAACTCGGTGTCCATAATAATCGAGGTGCGGAGTAGCGGAAATTGCAATGCTGTGGCACGCAGGGACGATGCCAGTTGCTCAGTGGAGAATACTGGGCGGAAATTGTGCGGGTTAACGCTGGCATAGTCGCTACTTCCCTCTTTTGGGTAGACGTCCCAACATCCAGTGAGTGTGTCGGGTTTTGCTCCGAGCTTTCGAGGGCAGAAGCGGATCACCATATTGAACTGTGAGAGATATTCAGACCAGCGGACTTGACGGCGAGTCAAAATCTTAGTAGTCGCGAAATACTCAAGGTTTTTATGATCCATTACAACGTCGGTCGGATAAGTTGGACCTTCGAGGTAGTGTCTCCAAATTTTAAAGGCTTCGAAGATCGCAAGTAGTTCCTTATCGTGGACGTCGTAGTTGAGTTCTGTGGCGGAAAAGGTGTGGGAATGAAAAGCGATCGGATGAATTTCTCCGTCGTCAGGGGAAATGATGGAAAGGATGGCGGCTAGCGCATAGTCGGAAGCGTCAGTTTCAAGTACAAGTTGGGCATCTGGAATCCAGAAACCGAGAATAGGAGCCGTAGTGAAGGCCGCTTTGAGGGCTTCAAATGCGGAACGGCATTCCGGAGTGAAATTCCATGGAGCACCCTTCCTGGTGAGACGCGTGAGCGGAACAGTAATGTCGGAAAAATTATAAATGAAACGCCAGTAAAAGTTGGCGAAGCCGAGGAAAGACTGTACATGCTTAACACGTCGGGGTTCCAGCCATTCTTGAATTGCCTTGACTTTGTCCTCTGCCATGGTAAGACCCGTAGGAGAGAGGATGTAGCTGAGGTATTCGACCGTGTCGCGATGCCATTCGCATTTCTCTGCTTTTGTGTAGAGATGGTGTTTGCGGAGACGGCAGAGTACTTCGCGGACATGTTCCCAATGTTTTTCCGGTGAGTCGGAATAGATGAGGATGTTGTCAATGTAGACTAGAACGCATACGTCGAGAAGGTCGGAAAATATGTCGTTCATAAATCGCTGAAAAGCGGCAGGAGCATTGGTTAGACCAAAAGGCATGACAATCCACTCAAAAGCACCGTAGCGGGTGCGGAAAGTGGTTTTCCACTCGTCACCTTCGTGGATGCGGACAAGGTGATAAGCATGCCGGAGGTCAATTTTGGTGTAGATCTTCGCCCTGCGGGGAGTGTCGAGGAGGTTGGAAATGCGCGGAAGTGGATATTTGTCCTTCTTAGTGAGGGCGTTAAGTCCGCAGAAATCAACGCAAAGGCGGAGAGATCCATCCTTCTTTTTGACAAAAAGGACCAGAGCGCCATGCAGAGACAGCGAAGGGCGGATAAAGCCCATGTTGAGGTGTTCATCGACGAACTCTCGGAGAGTTTGGAGTTCACTTTGTGAAAGGGAGTAGATCGGTCCAAGGGGCGGAGATGCTCCTTCTTCCAAATCTATCTTCAAATCGTAAGGTCGATGTTCAGCCGGTTTATCGGCTTTGGCCTTGTTGAACACCTCCGGGAAGTCACGATATTCTTCTGGAACTGAGCTCAGATCGACCGGAGCAGAAGTCGAGGCGGAACAAGCCTTGACTGAAACCGAATCGGAAAGGTGAAGCTGGAAAACAGTCATATCTTCTTGCCGTTGCAATACGCAGAAAGCAGTGGCGGAAACGAATGCAATTCGAGGAGCTTCGAGGGACGGAGGTGCTAAAGCGGGACCAGAGTGTGGAACTGAATCCACGAGCGGAGTTGCAGAAGAGGCCTGAGCCATCTTTGCAGACGACGTCAGAATAGACGGAAGTTGATCCGGGGTACGGAACTGTATTTGACCCAATGCCCAGTTAATCGACGGATTATATCAGGTGAGCCAATTGTGTCCTAGTACAACGGAACAGCTAGCATCTAGCGGAGTAACGTAAAACGTAACTTCATGGTTGTCCCCAGTAGCAAAATGGATAGACAGGTCCACGACTTGGGAAATTGCCGTGTTGGATGACCCGTCGAAAAGGCGGAGCGGAATTGTTGGAATGTTGCGGGTCAGAAGTTTATGTTTCAGAACAAAGTCGGAATCGAGGAAACGATGAGTTGAACCAGAGTCGATCAATGCTGTAAACGGGGGTGTGGAAATGGTGTCAGAAGTGAGCAGAACAGAGAAGGAGTCAGAGGACGAAAGAGCGGATGCGTTGAGTTTAACCTCATTTGTCGCACGAATGGGGTCAACACAGCCCTCAGCTCATGCCGAGGCCGGAGGACTGCTGACTATTTTTTTGCATCCGTAGCGGGAGTCACTTCAGATTTCTCTTCCGTCTTCGCCGCATGGCCCTTGGCTTTGGCGGCAGAAGCGGAAGCTTGGGTGCAGTCGCGAGCGACGTGACCTCCTTTGCCGCAGAAAAGGCAAAGGTTGTTGTCCATGCGACGCTGGCGTTCTGCGGGGGTTAGTTTGCCGCCCTTCCCAAGTTTGTCGGAAAGGTCCAGGGTGCTCTTCCGGGCGTTGGTGCTAGAACCAGAGGCCTGGTTGTTGCGAGGGGTGGAGTTGTTGTTCCGGTTGCCGGAGTTGGACCCGGAACTGTTGTTGTTGTTGTTTCCAGAGTTAGTCTTCTTCTTGTCTTTGTCAGACTTCTTGTCGGAAGACTTGTCGTTCTTGCTCTGGGCGGAAGTTTCACGAGCGATCTCGGAATGTCTTTCCCAGTAGCACGAATCAATGGATTGGGCTAGGTTGCGGAGGTCGGTAAGGGTGGCGGGTTTTCTGACGCGGGCAACTTCATCCTTGATCCGGGATGGCAAGCCCATGTAGAATTGGCATCGGAGTGCGGCTTCTCCCCATTGGACTCGAGGAGCAAGCTGCTGGAAATCACGTTCATTTTCCGCATTGGCTTCCATATCAAATGGTCCGAAGTTGCTGCGGAGTTCGGAAACAAAATTGTGGTAATCGTCAGCCCAGTCGACGAGGGTGAACGGATCCATGAGGGCGGGTTCGAAATAGTTGAGAGCCATGCCTCAGAGATAAGAAAGGGCATAATTGACCTTTCGTTCGTCATCGGGAAAGGCGTCAGGATGATCACGGAAGTTGAGTTGAAGCTGGACCAAAAAAGGCTGGAGCTTCTTGGGGTTGGAACCGTCGAATTGATCCGGTTCGCGGACCTTAGTCTTGGGGCGTGGTGGGGCTTGAGCCGGACGCTGGAGTTGACCGGCTAGCATGGCGATCGCTAGTGCAAGATCCTGAACTGGCGCGGGCGGAACTGGGTTGGCGGGAATCGGAGGAGGAGGACCGCTGGGTGGGCTGCTGGGAGGTGGTCCTGGTGGTGGTGGTGGTGGTGGGTGTCGGAATGATGCTGCTGTTTGTTCGCCGCTGCTGCTCGTCGAGTTTCCATCGTAGTCGGGATTGTCGTCGGGATTAGCAACTTCTTCGAAACGTGGCGGAATGGCGTCGGAAAGCTCATCGTCTGCACGAGAGCTGCCGGAGGGTTCTGCGTGCCTTGGTGCTGCGGATCTAAGACTGCCAAAATAAGAGAGAGCTTCAACAGCTCCTGCACGAGCTGAAGTAGCTGTGGTACAGGGAGGCATAGCAATAGTTATCAGGTGGGAATCAGATAATACTGTTACGTATCGAGATTTCCACTAAGTCGGAACTGGAAAGGACAGCGCTTCAACTTGTAGGTTGCGCCCCCAATGAACTATCGTCCTAAGTATTTCGGAAGTGAGTCGGAAATCGGAAAGTACTGAACTAAAGGTTGGTCGGAACTTGAGTCGGAACAGAGGCGGAAGGCGGAAGGCGGAAGGCAGAGAGACAGAGGTCTTGCTAGACTCGCTGTGCTAAGAACAGGAGATGGAGCAAAGGAAATCAAGTATCGAAGGTGATTATCTGATTGCAGAATAACACACATACATGACAGGCTTTTATACAAAGAGCTGAGACAACAGGTAATGGTATGGTACTAAGCATATTCCGGGGGGAGCGGAAGTTGGGTAGACAATGCGTGGGAACTAACTAATTGGGAACAATGGGACTACAAGGGGGGTTCAGGGTAAGGTAAAACAATGGCAAATAACAAGGGGTCGGGAAAACATATCTGACAACAAAACACAAGGAGGTTCGGACATATGGTCTTGATGAATGATGAAGCAGGTCCGGTGGGTCTGAGTAATAGAGTCGAAAGAACAAGGGAGTAGAACAAGGGGCGGAATGTTGGAAATATCGGAGGGGCGGAAAGGTTGCAGAACTGAAGGTCGGAAGTTGGAAATGCACGGTCGTAACACCACTTCTGTCTGACCTCATTCCGAACCTTGGCTTATAGCCAAATCCATTCCCCAATCTGTTTCCCAAAATTAGGGCGGAACACTGTAGTGGGCACAACCTACGAAGTTGAAGCCAAGCCCCCTGTCTCCAAACCTCAGCTAACCTCGGGTCGGCCCTCAGGTTGAGTCTTAAGTACGACTTACATTCTTAACAGGTTCGGAATGAGGTCAGACAGAGAAGCGGAAAGATACAAGGAATCTAAGTTGATAACTATGCCTGTATCGAGCAGGAAGAAGGGTCAACGGACGATCATCAGAAATGGAACAGGATTATCTACGAAAGGGAATCAGGGTGAACGATGAACCGATAGGAAACCCAAGTTAAGCCGAAAAGGGTTCCCGAGCGAGAACCGAGGCCAAGGCCTTGGGTCTGGACTCAGGAGCAGGTCTTAACACCAACCCTGCACGCTACTTTACTATATAGACCCCCAGTCCATGTATCATAGTTCCTCAGTTCAGATATCAAATTAGCTTCTCGTACATTAGACCCCTCTGCTTGATATCAAAGCCAATCCTCAGCTTCTAGCCAAGACCACTCCTGAAATTAGGCTTGAACACTGAGTGGGTGAAACCCACGAGGTTGAAGCCAAGCCCTCTGACCCGAGACCCGAGTTCAGCCTTGGTAAAACCGAACTACAGTACAACTCACAGTCTTAACAGGCCCAACCCAAGCACACCTTGAGGGCTAGACTGAGCCAAACCTTTGGCTTTGGGAATTATGCCAGAATGGCGCCAAGGTGGTGGGTCAAGACATGCACATTAGGCCAGTGCCATGGAGGTGCAGACTAGTGTCAGGAGTGGAGTGGGTGTCTCTGACTTCAATCAGGGATGAGAGGTATATAGGTAGTGTGCTGGCAGTGAAGGTCCTTAGCTTTTCCCCTTTGGATCCTCCTCTGCCAGGTGAGTTGTATGTCATGTAGATAGCTCTTATTCATCTTTGGGTCCTCCTCTGCCAGACCATGTGAGTTCCGCTGCCAAGGGAGAGTTGCCCTTAAAATGCTCCACCTTCAATCCCAAGCAGGACCTAATCTTCACAGAGACCCATGCAGCAATCCAGGCATGTGAGCCTCTTCGGGCATTTATTGATGGGCCTGCAGGAAGAGGAAAAACTTTCCTCATGAATGATGTCTGTGACTCAGTGTGTGCAAGGGAGATAATCATCATTGCAACAGCCACATCATCCTTTACAGCCCAACTTTATCCTGCTGGCTGCACAACACACTCTGCACATAAAGTATGCAGCTCTCCTATTGAACCATAGTCCTCTCTTACATTCTCCACTCTATCTAGGTGTTGGGTGCATATATGCTCCTGCACTAAAATCAAGCCAAATAAATTCCATCATTTGTATTTCATTCCAATTTTTGTCTCAGATTGTTCTCCTATGATCACTGTATTTTTCAGAATTTTTCCGAAATTTTATATCAAACAAGTGTACTTCTATTTTGGTTTGTTTTTCTTCTTTTTCCAACTGGCTCTCTTACATAATCAGGCGCTAAAGAGCCGGGTGGTAGTAAGGTAGAAGACACCAGGAACCAGCACCCCTTATGTAAGCTACCAGCCGCCTCTTGACATTCTTAATTCCACCCACCCACATCATATTTTGGCATATCTAAGTCCTAAGAGGTTTTCTAAATATATCTAGCTTGAACTTGTAGGAAAGGATTTAGCCAAATAATGCATGATAGCTGAGTTATACTACCTTGAAGTACATGTTAAGAAAAAATAATTTTTTTACCAAATGCTTTATTTTGTCCTTTGGAACCATTTGGACACTTTTAGTATTTTGCGAACTCGACATTTGGCGCGTCATGTGACATGATTTGTCAGCGTTCTCAGCGCTTGACCCTCGGTTCCGATGACGCATGACCATTTCGGGGGGTCCCGTGACACGTAACACCGAGCGTTGGGCAAACTTGGGCAGAGTGCCTTGACCAATAACATATTAGCAAATCAGATCAAAAGTAGAGTAACTATAGACAAAATTCACAGAACTTCTA
Organism: Gautieria morchelliformis; assembly: GCA_015179125.1. Classification (NCBI taxonomy): domain Eukaryota; kingdom Fungi; phylum Basidiomycota; class Agaricomycetes; order Gomphales; family Gomphaceae; genus Gautieria; species Gautieria morchelliformis. The sequence goes on along the minus strand of WHVA01000618.1, from coordinate 21,726 downwards.
TATATAAAAACTGATGGTCTGGCACACTTTTGAAAAATCAACATCCAAGTCTTTCGATTTGGCGCGTCACGTGATCTAAGCGCTCGCTTACGTCAGGGGTGCTGGTTCCTGGTGTCTTCTACCTTATATGCGAAGTAAGACACAATTTCGACCTCTCTCATGTAAGAATTATTATATGCTATGTGAATCTCAGTATTTGCTCGAGTGCAAAATTTACCTATGCGAATCTGTACAAGAGTATTAAGTAAGATGAATAAAAGAGACATTTCGAATGTCTTACCTCAGTATTTGCTCGAGTGCAAAGTACTGAGGAAAGTGGGGGGTTCTAGCTACCTACTTTATAGTGTAGAAGAACAATGGAATGTAAACTACAATGAGCACGTAGGACAATAAACAACTGGAACAATGAGACTGCGCATATTGTGTCACAATGGGGTGACACGGGGTGACGCGGTTTGCCCCTGGCTTACGCGTTTACCTCCTACACTCCCCCTCAAACCGTGGTCAACCCGAGTTCAATCGCAAAATGTTTTACCTTCACAGACGGCAACACTTTGGTAAGCGTGTCTGCTATCATGTCGTCGGTCGGGCAGTAGACTAATCGAACTGCTCCTTTTTCGACGATCCAGCAAATGAAATGATACCGTACGTCTATATGTTTGGTTCTCGCATGGTACTGATGGTCCTCTGCGAGCGCGATAGCCAATTGGTTATCGGAAAATAGGGTCGTGGCGGACAACTCGTCGTTGAAAAGCTGTTTGATAAGGGAGCGAAGCCATAAAGCTTCTTTTGCCGCGTGAGTTACTGCCACATATTCGCTCTCTGTTGTGGACAGAGAAATGATATTTTGCCTTTTTGCGCTCCAGGAAACTGCACCACCGTGAATTATAAACGTGTATCCGGAAATAGCGTGTCTGTCCAGCGCCATGCTGCCGTCAGCATCAGCGTATCCGGTCAGCGCGTTGTTTGCGTGTCCGTAAGTCAACCAAAGGTTTGCAGTTCCTTTTAGATACTGAAATATTCTTTTTACTGCATTCCAGTGAGTAGGGCCAAATTTCGTCGAGTATCGGGATACGCTCTGAACAGCGAAAGCAATGTCAGGGCGCGTTCCTAATGCCGCATACATCAACAATCCTACGGCTTCTCTGTATGGCGTATTGCGCATCAGAGCCCATTCGGCAGTCGTTTTAGGTGTTTGGGACATCGAAAGCAACAGACCGTGTTCCATTGGCGTGGACGCGGGTTTCAGGTCGTCCAGATTGTAACGGCGTATTATGGAGGTGATATAGGATCTCTGAGAGAGATGAATGGTACGTCTTTCTCTGTCGCGTTTGAGTTCGATCCCTAACAGCCAGTGTAGTTCGCCCAGGTCCGTTATTTCGACGTGCCTCGCAATTCCTGCCTTGAACTGTTTTACTAACATTTCCGTTGTAGCTGCAATCGTGCAATCATCGACATGTACCAAAACAATCACGAGCGAGTCATTCGAGCAACGAAAGAATACGGCCTGGTCTACATCGCAGCGAGAGAAGAGCAGTTTGGTAAGCATGATATCCACTAGCTTTTGATACCATTGTCGACCGGACTGCTTAAGTCCGTATAACGTTTTCTGTAGGTGGCAAACCATACCAGAAGAGCTTGGGGCATGATACCCTGGGGGTTGAGGCATGTAGATTGTCTCGTTGTCGGTGAGTTCTCCATTCAGATATGCGCCTTTGATGTCTATCTGATGTAACTCCATGTCATTTGCAGCGGCTGGGGCAAGTACGGTGCGAATTGAGGCGAGTTTTGCGACGGGAGCAAAGGTATCGAAGTAGTCCACTCCAGGTACTTGCGAGAATCCTTGAGCAACGAGTCGAGCCTTATAACGTAACATACCACGTTTCCAGCTGAATCTTTCTTGGCACGGAAAACCCATTTGGAGCCTACGATGTTGGCTCCAGGTGGGGCTTCGGTGAGTTTCCAGGTACCGGCATCGCGGAGCACTGCTAATTCTTCATGAATAGCTGCCTCCCACAAATGCCAATCGGGGCGTCGTTTGGCTTCAGCAACGGACTGTGGTTCGATGGCTTCAAGTTCGCTCGTCTCAGCTACCAGTGCGTACTCATCGAGTTCGTCAGCTAGCATTAGCCAATCAGCTGATCCTTCTCCTTCTAGGACTTCTGTATTTGACTCAATGGTTGTAGGCATTTGAACTCCTGTTGGGATGACTGGATCAGAGGATCGGTGAGTGGAAGTTCCTTGTCCTTCCAGAATGTCGCGGATTCGCTGACTTGGCTTGCATATGCGTTTTGTGGGTGCTTCGGCTTCGGAGTCAGATGGAATTTGGTTTGTCATGCCGCTAGGTGGATTGATGGTGGGGGGTACTGAGGCAATGGTGTTTTTAGCCCTTTGAGAGGAAGGTGAGTCAGTTACCGTCTCAGTAACTTGCCAATCCTCCCCCTCGAGACGTGGAGCTGACGAACTTGCATTGTTGAAGTGAACATTCCTCTCCACAGTTACTGTTTGCTTTTCAGGCCAATAGATCCTATACCCCTTGCTGCGCTCGTCAAATCCGAGCCATCGGCCTTCTACCACGCATCCCCCGAGTTTGTCACCGCTTTCTGTGCGTACCCATACTTTCTCACCCCATTCCCGTACGTGTTTAAGATCAGGCTTTTTGCCAAAAGCAGCTTCATATGGTGTTTTTCCAGAAACGGCCTTAGTTGACGTCCAATTCATTAGCCATACGACGTGACGCGCAGCCTCGCCCCATAGGAATCTTGGCAGTCCACTGGTGTGTAGCAAGGCTCGTACACATTCGATGATGCTTCTGTTGCGACGCTCGGCGACTCCATTGTGTTGGGGTGTGTCGTGCACGGTAAGTTTCTGCGTGGTCCCTTTTGACTTCAGGTACACTATGAATTCTTTTCCTAGGTATTCACCACCTCTGTCCGAGTGGAGTTTCTTGACACGAACATTCAGCTGCGTGTCACACCACATGGCGTACTCCTTGTATGCTGCAAGGGCTTGGTCTTTTGTGCGCAACAAATGGAGGTGCGTTAATCTAGACATATCGTCTGTGAACGTAACATAGTATCTTTTGCCAGCTTTGGTGGCAACTGGGGCAGGTTCCCATAGATCGCTATGCACCTCGTCTCCGAAGCTTGAGGCATGGCTTCCTTCCCTGGCTTTCAGGACAGGTTTGCGAGTCGCCTTAGCGTATACGCAAGACTCGCAAAAGAAGGGGGTTCCTGATGGTAAGACTTCGAGTTTTACTCCTGTTACCAGACCATTGATAACCAGTTTTCTAGCTGTCTCTGGGGCAATGTCTCCCATGCGCCGGTGAAATTGGTCCAAGCTGAGTGTCTCTACAGCAGTATTTGCTGCATCTGACTCATGTGTCACTTTGTAGAGGCCTCGTCCGGATTTTTCAACTGTGCCGACCTTCTCGCCGTTTCGCTCTTGTATAACGCATTTGCCGTCTGCAAATGTTAGATTGAAACCGGCCTCGTCGAGTCTTCCAACTGACACGAGGGTATAGCCAACCTCAGGTGAGTACAACACCTCAGTTAGCCTTAGCTGAGATGTCGTGACTCCGTTCGGTATGTCAATCACCATCTCGCCTGTTCCAACCGCATTAAAACTCTGTTTATTCGCAGCTTGGAACGACTTAGGACTTATGGCCTTAAAGTCTGTCACCGCCTCGCGGTATGGGGTGATGTGCCTGGTGCAGCCGGAGTCGTATACCTCAATGTGCGTTTGATTTTCTGCATTTGCGCCGTCTTGAATGTGGACAGCGTTTGCATTTTCAGCTTCTGCGACCGCTTGATCGTCACAGATGTTGACTGGGTAAGCACACTCGCTTCTGTCAACATCATCCTGTGACTCGATACACTCAGTGTCGTCGCCTAGTTCAGAAAACCAATCCTCGGTATGTTCTTCAGCATCCGAGTCAGATTCATAGTTCGATAGCAGCACCGGGAGCTCGTCGTCATCATCGAGATCGGCGAAGAAGGCAGCTTCGTCTTGGTCATCTGATTCGATAGCAGCATTTGCAGAGCCACCCCCTTTCTGTGAGTCGTGTTTCTTGTCACCGGTCTCTTTAACAGGCTTGGGACATTTATTCTTGTAGTGTCCCTTGTCACCGCAGTTCCAGCACGTCCCTTTCGGTTTTCGATCAATTTTCCTCCCCTTCCCGTTAGGTGAGACAAACATTGCCTCGTCCTTGTCTTCGCTTTTTCCACTACCGTGCCCTGAGCGTCTGGACCGCTGAGCTATGTGACGCTCATACTCTTCAGATACTAGCATAATGAGTTCGTCGGGGTCGATGGTTTTTGTCGAGCTGTATAGCTTGGCACCGGCTAGAAGGTTCGATGCGAAGGCTGAAAGGTGTGGGGGGAGGGATTTTATGATCGTCGATCGGTAATCCTTTTCTTCAATGTCTACGCCGAAGGTAGCTAACTCTTCTTTCTTGACTCGTAGTCCGTCGAGGAATTCGCGGACGTTCGACTTGTCGGGACACTTAGACTCCATGAAATGGGTACGCAAATCTGCTTGTGCAAAAGCTCCTTTTGTTGAGAATTCTTTTACGATCAGTGCCCATCGTTCTGTCAGGGAGGATTTGCCGTGTATACGGATCAGGGTGGAGTCAGGTATTCAGTGAGTCAGAAGTGCTTTCGCAGTCCGGTCCTCCTTGACCCATTTAGCTAGGGCATCCTCTTCGTCAGTTGTGGGCGGTACACTGACAGTCGGCTGGGGGGTTGTGCCATCGAAATATCCCCACAAGCCTTTGGCTTCTACGGCGTCTTGGAAACGCATCGAGAACGCGGTCCAGTTGAGACCGTTGGCCATAAGCTTGGGTACCGAGGAAGGGAGGAGGTCTGTGGTGGTGAAAGTTGTGGTAGACATGATCAGGAGGGAACTGGAGGGTTAATTGTATTAGGTGGGGGCCCAATAACCTGTAAGAATTATTATATGCTATGCGAATCTCAGTATTTGCTCGAGTGCAAAGTACTTATATATTTACCTATGCGAATCTGTACAAGAGTATTAAGTAAGATGAATAAAAGAGACATTTCGAATGTCTTACCTCAGTATTTGCTCGAGTGCAAAGTACTGAGGAAAGTGGGGGGTTCTAGCTACCTACTTTATAGTGTAGAAGAACAATGGAATGTAAACTACAATGAGCACGTAGGACAATAAACAACTGGAACAATGAGACTGCGCATATTGTGTCACAATGGGGTGACACGGGGTGACGCGGTTTGCCCCTGGCTTACGCGTTTACCTCCTACATCTCAGTGATAACTAAATTCACTGAGAGAGGCAAGTAAATTAGTCTTATTTTCTTCGATTTATTAACTAAGAAATCATGTAGTGAATTGATTTCTAGTCCTTTCTTTTGAACACAAAGTCCAGTCCTACTGCCTGTAATTCCTGTCTTCAACACTAGGTTCCTGTCAATGAGAAGAACAAGGCTCTCATCTCATCTATCCAACCCACTGATGATCATTGGCAGCTTCTTCACAGCATGGATGTCTTTGTGTGGGATGAGGCTCTCATGGCAAACAGAGCAATCCTTGCATGTGATGTGTAGATGAAACTCTTTGATGGATAATGCAAACCAATGTACCTTTTGGAGGAAAAATCGTCCTTCTGCTTGTGACTTTCAACAAACCTGCCTGGTGGTGAGATATAGAAGCCATCCTCAGATCATTGATGCTTCCATATATAGTTCTCAACTGTGGCAGGATTTCAAAGTGTTCTGCCTAACAGGTTGACCTCTACAATCCAATGCTGATCAACCTCCTCAACCATCCTGAGAAGACTTATTTTGCCACGGACAGCCTTTGGGAAACAGATGATGCTGAAATACAATCTCTGCAGAGCATTCTTGACTGTGTCACTCGGCAACCTCCACATGGTCTCTCTCCACATGCTTTAAAAATCAAAGTAGGGGGTGTATAGTATACAGATGCCTTTGAAACTTCTCCATTGATCGGGGATTGGTCAAAAATGCCAGGGTTGTCATCATCCAGTTGGAAACAGAATTGTCACAGTACAAATGCTGAAAGGTGTCGGTGGTGTCAATGACATTGGTCCCAAGGATATCCTCTTACCAAGAATTACATTTACTGCTTTCCTACCAACCTCCCAGCACACTTTGCTCTGCCAGCAATTTCCCCTCACTCCCGCATACACTACCACTTTCAATAGCTGTATCGAGTTGGAATTGACCTTATGCACCCTGTTTTCTCCCATGGGCAACTTTACTGTGCGCTCTCCAGAATTTGGCATCGTGATTGTGCCTGAATCCGCCTACGTCCTGGAGAAAAAACCACGACAAATGTAACTTACTGTGAGATCCTACTCTAAATATCTTCCCGCATGTGCCACCTCAAAAGTGACTACGGAGGGTTGACGGTTGACGGTTTTCGACAGATGTAATATATCTTGCCTAATATATTAACACCTTTGGCTCGTCCCTTATTCGCAACTTATCCATCATGTCACAAGCCGGCGCGAAGCCGCCGGCGGCTCTTGTATTCCAGACAGTCACCCCCCTTATGGGTCCATCGCTTCTAGTTTTTGATATCTGGTTGAAACAATGGGAGCAAGAACAAGTGGGAGTTACGTATCCGCTCATGCGAACAAATCCGACCGCGTGACGGCAGAAAAAACAACAACAATATGATGGGTAAGTCAAAGAATAGCATTATCTGTTCTCGGCAGCGCCGTAAGCCTGAGCGGTGTAATTGTTTTCTGCTTTGGCTTGGAAAGTCTTGTTATTTACTTCGGAAGACATCAGACTTACACAAAACTGGAGGCCGCAGTGCTGGCAGACCCCTGGCTTCGATCCAACCATCGACTACACGGGTTGCATCACCACAGACCCGACTTTCTCTTTCTCTACGACTACGTGCAGTCCCAGCAGTACCCTTGCGCACATTGTTGGTGACCCGAGTCAATTTCCACCGGGCGTCATGTCTGAGGACTCTGTCCGTACTACCCAGGAATCCGAATGCCTGAGCACTGAGGCGGCACAGGCTTCCAGACACGTGGAAAGGGTACGACACGAATTTGAGAACAACTGGAGGCAGGACGACATCTTCCTAGAGAAGTTCTTTCCTGTTTGCCCTTCCTGGAAGCCCTATATTGAGGTGACACAGAAACGAGCTTACAGAGCAAGCGCATCCCGCTGGAAGGATATTCCAAAATCCCCCAATATTGCGTCCAAACTCTACACGCCGCTCCGGATGTTGATGAACGACATTCTGCTTGCAGAAGAAGAGTCACGCCAGCGCCCTTCCTCACCAAAGAAAGCATCGGGACTGAAGGCAGCGCCGCGAAAGCCTCCTTACCTGCACGATGATTCATGGAGTACGAAGCATGTTCGACGGATATTAGCTACCCACTCCCAAAGAAAGAGGGTACAGAACAGTGCGGATTCCCCGGTGTCTCCAACGTTGTTTCTTGCTGGGGCCGGTTGTCAAATTCTGGCTGTCTCTTGGACAACCATAAAGGCCGCCACCGTGTCAGGTATATCGCCCATAGAGATCATACTCGATTCGGATGACTTCCCGGCCGCTCGGGATCGTCTCGCCACAAATATGACCCTGATGATGGCTGACCAAACCCATCGACGTTTTGCTTATGGCCTCATCATGACGGAGACCACATGTACTGTTTACATGTTCGACCATTCTGGTGCAGTCGCATCACAGCCATTCAACTACCACCAACACCCCACACAATTTTGCGCCGTCTTATTCGGACTGGGTTCTGACCAAGGCGACCGTATTGGGTTTGACAAGAATTTTGTCGTGGATCATCAACATGGGCCGCTACTTCGTACTCGGGTGGATTCGGGAAACGGTTTACCAAACGAGGTATATTATAGCCTCGACGATACGCTGTTTCATTCCCCCAGCCTTGTTGGACGAGGTACCATCTGCTGGCTTGCTGTGAAACTCGAGGATCCACATTCGCTGTTCGTTATCAAAGATGCCTGGATACCACGCGCGGAACTTTCTGGAGGAGAGTCTGAAGGTTCGCTACTTCGGCACGCAGAGTCGAAAGGCATAGAGAAAGGAATAGCACAGCTTGAACACTTCGAAGAAGTGACGCGAAGTAACGATCCTAGTGACTTGGATACGATATTGCGCAATCGCCAGGTCGACACGCCGGCTGCAGAAGACTTGAAATTGGACCGTGTTCACACTTGCATTGTCCTGAGGACATACGGCAAGAGGCTTGAACTTTTTGAAACACGACAGGAATTATTGTTCGCGTTTCGCGATGCTGTCCTTGGTGGGTATCTTCTGGCTTTGTATATGTTCTCGTCGTTCATGCCTATTTCAAGCCCATCGAGAACTTCATGAGGTGGCAGGGATTCTGCACCGTGACATTAGTATGGGAAATATTCTTATTAACTCTGGCGGCACAGAAGGCAATCGCGGAATCCTGATTGACTTTGACCATGCAATTCGAGTCGGAGATACTTCCCTGCATTCAACCAAAAGGAAGATTGTAGGTCAGCTGCTCCGTGTGTCTTCCAGGAGATTGATTTCTTTGATATCAGGGAACCTGGCGCTTTATGTCTCGTAACATCCTGGAGGGTAAGAATCCCCACACGTACATTGATGATCTCGAGTCATTTTACTTCGTTCTATGCTGGATCCTCATGGTCTATTCTGGACCAGATAAACCTAAACCTAAAACGGTGCTTCCGAGACAAGCAGCGTGGTGGGATGATGAAGATGCTTGTGCTATGAAAGGAGGCCATTTGGCTTCACGAGTTTTCCTTCTTCCCTTGGATACCTGGTTCGGTCCTTCTTTCCGGGCACTCGCCATCAACCTGTGTGATTTCTTCCGTCTTCGTTCTCTAGGTCTTACGAAGTTTGTATCGGCAAGAAAAGATTATGATGAGTATTTGGGCTATATCGACCAGTGCATCAAAGCTGAGGGTTGGGGGGGCAACGAGCATCTCTCCTCTCCCTCCGACAGGCCTGACGGCGCACTTTTGCCTTCACATCACACTGGGAACGAAACCGAGACGCAACCGGTTCCGACGAGCTGACGCAGGCGTGTTTGCGTAATCCGAAAAGGCATCGGGCATCACTTGCCCCCTCTGTCCGGGAAATATGGTTTTGGATTTTCTATTTCGTAATGCGTAATCTGATTTGCCTGTTTGATTTGGTAAATCACGTAGTACAGCATCAGGTGCATGTTATAGTAGCGTTTCTTGACAGTAGTAGTACATTGATCTGAAGATCCTGAATACTTACTGTAATATAAAACTCACTCCGTAATTGGAGAGATAATGAGCAAATTAGCGGCGCGGAAATCAAGATTAAGCCCATCATATACTAGAATCCATGCCAAGACTGTTCCTCCATCCTCCCAATATATCATAGATTCAAGACTCATTGATGCTAGAATGTAGTGCCATGTTTCCTTGGTGAAATTCGTGCCACCCAGGACGTCATTGCAAAGCGGCCTATATTCCCAATACCTCTATTGACAGTTCTCTCGCATATTACCGGGATGCGTAATGAAGAATCACCTAATAGGAGGAAATTTTCTAACATCCTCCCCATCACGATTCTTCCTGTAGGCGAGAGTTCTGAGAGTCCGAGCTCATCCATTCTTGACTTGTTGCGTTTTTTCGACCTCGCTTCGAAAGCGCAAATTACTGTGCCGAACCAGTGTCACGGTGTTCCGTGCCGAAGCTCTCGCACCCTTAAGTGCACATGCACCTCGACTGCTGGCACACCTTGAGCGTCTTTGGGTTTGGCCAAGGGTATCGCTATCAACGTGGCTGCCATAGCTCCCCTAGATCACTGGCAGCTAGCTGTCACACTCGGAGCTAAAACGACTACTGTGGCAATGCGGATTCATCATCGAGAGGAATATTATGTGAAACGAGAGTGCCTTTGCGTTTTCGTATCATCATATGTCCAGCACCATTTTACGCCTCGGTTTCCTCTCTCTCCTGACTGCACGGTTGCCATCTCCATCGACGTGTATTGTTAGCCCAGGTTAGCGGATTCCCGAGCACTCCGATTGCTCCCTGACTGCTTCTCAATATTGCTATTTCTGGTTTGGTCTATAAAACGGATTGGACACGTCGCAGAGTAATCGGCTACTTGACAATTCAGGATGGATGCATTGCACATGCCTGAGTTCCAATCGCATGGAACGTCTCACCCTAAGTTTTCATTATTCCCACAGAATTTTTTTTTTCCGAGTCATATCCCACTAACCACACGCGGGTAGAGTATCTAATTGTAGGTCTATCCATCATCCACGTGTAGCGAAAAAGCTGTTCAACCGATGAGCTTTCAATGTAGCTCCTTACCCCAAAATATGAGTTGACTTATGCCGACTTTCGTACCATGCGCCAGCCCATCGAACTTTAGGCTTTCCATCTGGTCCCCAGCTATCTCCTAAACTTAGAAGCTGGTTTCCGCTAGGGTCCACCAAAGTGCCATGCGACCCTTAGCAATAATCCCGGTCGACCTTGTGCTTGAACCGGATTATACTGTCTATAAAAGACTGCAATACATTTTTCATGTTTTCTAGCTCTCGCTCTCCAGCCTCACGCTCACAACACTCTTGGGACGCCAGCCATGGTCTCGTTCACGTACTCTTCCCTCGCAGCCATAGGTATCGCATTGGCGGGACTGAGCAATGTCGCATCATCTCCGGCTCCTGTGCACCGATTGACCGGTGGTCCAAGGATGTTTAACCACGGTGGTCTCGTGCCAACGAATTCCAGCGCAGCGGTCAACCACCCAGCTCTGGACATCACAGCACGGGAGATCCTAGCCAGAGCGACACCTGCCCCTCCGCACTTTGTTATATACAGCGACAAGTTCGTGTCAGGCCTCACGGGGCCGCCGGATGCATCCCTTGTGACGGTATGCCTTCCATTCCGTCATCACGACATTGTAAGTTTTGACATGGAGCTTTATAGGGCTACAACGTCTTGTACGTGACTGGTCATGCTCCATGTTACTCCATGCTGAAAGCCACGGGTAACACCTAGCGCCCTGGCATTCCTACTTACGGAGGGTCCTTTTGACAAGGCAGAGGAATGGACCCAGTTGACTGCAGCCCAACGTAGCGCCGTTAAGGCGCAGTACGCTGCAGCGGGCATCAAGATTGTTGTTAGTGTCTTCGGTTCGACTGACGCACCAACTTCGTCCGGTGCCGATCCCGTTGCCACTGCAAACACTATGGCGGCATTTGTCACAGAGTTCAGCTTAGACGGTATTGACGTTGACTACGAAGTACGCCGTTAGTTTCAGATAAACAACCTGGGTCCTTGACTAAAATGTTTCGCGTAGGACTTCAATGCAATCAACGCCGGGGACGGAAAGGCTGAAGCCTGGCTTACCACCTTTACCCAGCAGCTCCGCACGCAGCTTCCCCAAGGGGAATTCATCCTGACACATGCTCGTCTGTATCTCATTGTTGTCAGTGGCCATACCATCAACTGACCACTTCCTTTGAAAGCGGTTGCGCCTTGGTTCTCGCCCGGCAAGTTTGGAGGTGGTGCATACCTCACGGTCAACCAAAACGTGGGAAGCTTGATCGACTGGGTGAGTAGGTTTCGTTCACATGCTTTTTCTCGAGACTCACAGGGACATTGTGCAGTACAATGTACAGGTAATGACATTTGTTTGCATTGAGGTATATGATAATTTGATCAACTTTTGTATCTCTCTAGTTCTACAACCGTGCGTCGTTCATGCATACAACGTCTGACAATTTATCTGAATTTTTTGTTAACGAATAGAGGGAACGACTGAGTACACCACTTGCAGTGGCTTGCTCACCGCCTCTTCCAGCACGTGGCCTCAATCTGCTGTGTTCCAAATTGCAGCAAGCGGCGTTTCCCTCAACAAGATCGTGATCGGGAAACCCGCTACGACAGGTGATGCCAGCAACGGGTTCATCGATCCTTCGACCTTGGCCGGATGTCTCGCACAAGCTAAAGCGCAGGGATGGAGTGCAGGCGCCATGGTCTGGGAGGTAAATTGAAACCGGCTAATGGCAGTTTCCGTTGAGCTGACATACTATCATTCGTCAGTACCCTGATGCTGGCGCGTCATGGATCCAGACTGTCCGCTCCCAGGCGTTCCCAGAGTGACGCGTCGATGGCACGAGACTTTCAGGTGTACTGATATGATTATGTTCTTTGGGTTGTATAACAAGAGTTTGTATCCAATGAAGATATCTATTTTTCGTAAACTCGGGTCCACACACACATGGCACAGTAGCTCATCTAGACCAGATCGGAGCGCCTGGGCCTGCCAATTTTGTATTGGGTTTGTATTGGGGTCTCAAAGCCGGAGCGCTGAAAGCCTGATGGACTATTTATATAACTACTCCTGACACTGCTTTACGGTGGTCATAAATGTCTCTGTGGAAGTCTACTGTCTCAGTGGATAATGTAGCGAATAATAATGTTCTTGACGTCCAATCATTTCACGTCGGATTTTGATAAGAAAATGATACATGACATTGCCTGCGCTTCGTACACCGTGAAATTGAAACATGGCCTATAACTCACTGTCTCCCAGTCTTCCCGCCGTCTTGGGGCCCATCATCTGCATTGACGTCCCTCGCAGCTCCAGCATCATTTATTCCTCCATACCTGGATTTACTACTCTGTTCCTCGGGAGTTTTCGTTGGCACGTCGTACGGTTTCGACGCGTCCGTAGTCGTGTATGCACCTTATGACGATGGATGTGTTTAAGTATGCAGCATTGCCGGCACAAAGTGCCAAGTGAAACATGGATAGCATCAATTGACGCCACATGAATCGAGCATCGAAGTTGGACAGTAGGAGTAAAAAGTGGCCACTTCAAGACAGAGAAGTGATACGTACCAGTGGGGCTTTCAAAAGGCCTCTGGATTCTCGAATCACTCTCTACGCTTCCGCTCACGACGTTCGTTATAGAGGACGACGGCTCTGAGATGGTGTCATCCTTCTGGTATGTGTCGGGCGTGTGATTATGAGGCGTATTCGTGGAGAAACTTGACGAAGAGGAGAATTGTCGGGAGGAGTGTCGCATCGTCGTCTTTGAGGGAAAAGAGCCCGATGCTCTGAGTATAGGGTGAAGCGAGCTTCGTCCAAGGTAGTTCATGAGAGCAGCAGCAGACCAGCAGTGATGACGTCATTCACATTCGAGTCACATCAGTTGTCACTTCGCTTCTGCTCTTGGCAGAAGCGAATTCTTGATGAAACCATCGCAAGGCATAATAATGTCTCGTGAGAATGTATTTCTGTCTCCGACAACCAGCCGGCTGTCCTCAAATATAACCCACCCGTCTCAACATTGAACCCCTACTCCCCAACGCTACCTTAAAATATGAACCGGGGATCAATAGAAAGATGAGCACATTCTAGCAAAATTATCCATTTCATGATATCGTCAAAGTTCGTTCAGTATAAGTCAATCTTTGTGTCGTACAGGCTTCGTGCCACCATATGTTCTGCTTCTTGCAGCCTTGAACGGAATCCATCCCGGAGCGTTATTAGAGTAGATTGAGTGCACATTAATGAGAGCACTGTGGCCAGTACAGTCTGTATATTTCTAATAATTCTACATTGGGATTTACTTGATGAACTATTTTCGGGGCCGCAGACGTCGCCCTACAACTGCCAGTGCCAGGACTCCTTCGGGGCTTCGCTTTCGCTTAGTGTTGGATATCTTCTGAGTGCCCGTATAGTTTGTCGCCAAGCCGTCACCAGAAGTATCCTCTCGCTGTTTACCATGTGGAAGAGCACCGGCAAATGCTTTCCATCCCTCGGTGGTCTTCACAAGTCGAATCAAGGGCAGTTGATCTGTAGCTAGAGCAGACCCAACCGCCGGAGCTGCATCTATAGCTAAAGATGACCTAGTCTCTTCTGTTTTGTTGGTCGCTGCATGTTCCACTCGAGCCCTTTCTACACTTTCGGCTTCTCCTTGACTAGGCTTTTGTGTAGGTTTGCTGGGTTCTTTTACAGCTGCCGTCTGCTGCACCTCGCTTCCACTCGCCATAGCTTCATCTTCGTGACCTTGTAGTACATCAGGACTTTCCATTTGACCAGCTTTGGGAATAACAGTTACAGCTTCTTGTGGGACATGTTCTTTAGTGCGCCCAGTGTCCGCATCGCGTTTATCCACATCGCGTGAAGGGGCTTCTTCAATGTGAGCCTGCTCTTATGTGATAAGTGTCAAATAAAGCAGAAAATAAAGTGATGACCTTAGGATCAGATGCAAAGGACACCTCAACGCCCGGTAGCTTGATCGTCGTGTCCATAATCCTGTGCGTCCGTTCAAAATCATCGTGTCCTTTGACACTCAGCGAAACGCGCCCTCGCATAGCTTCCCATACCAATTCATGATCCGAGGAGGGTCGATACAGGTCGCCCTGGTCTGCCAGCATGTACGTTTCTTCAGCTCCGAGCTCCAGTCAATTACCTAGCAGATAGTAAGCCAGAATTGCGCAACCAGGGCCGAACGCCAGGTTTGTCTGTTCCAGGTGGCCCTGAATGCCATGCGTTTCTCGTAACACACATGGGAGTCTGCTAGCACAAAAGGATCCAATGATGTATGCATCCACATTGTCTAGGTATTGGGAATGTTCTCTAAAAAAGTCAAAAGTCAGACCAGCATCAAGTGTGGATCGTGTGCGCTTGGCTAGACGTTCATTCCATTGGTCGACTAGTCTGTTGAACGGTGTTCTTGATGGTTGCGCGAGAATCTCTGCAACAGTATCAATGACTGTGCACAGATAGTCATGTGCAGCTGCCTTTGCCGGTGAGAGAATGTCTCTGATTTGGTCATCTGCTAGACCTTGGGCTTCAGCAGCCTCTAGGTCACGCGTGTCCAAGTCGGCGGGCCATCTTAATTTGGGGATCTATGAAAAATATATTAGGGACAGTCCAGTTCCGTAGAACATGATCCAGCACGTACCTGATAGGTTTGGAGCTCAGGCACTGAATCGTCAGGGCCACCCATGAGATCATAACATTCGGCGAACGTGCGAGTGAATTCATAGGTGTTTGGGAGAGGCAAAATGTCATAGAAGACTCGGAAGGCTGCGACCTGAGATGAAATATCGCATGCTGTGATCCATGCTGGGAAATGTAGGTCTCCCGGAGCAAGGGGCCACAATGCCCAGGCATCCATGCGAGGCACATATGTCTCTCTCACCTGGGCAGACAGAATGACATTGGTGGAGGCAGGGTTATGGGTATTGGGCACCCTCAATGTCATTTTAAACGGTTCCACCCACTCAGATAGTGGGAAGGGTGCAGGGTTAGATTTGCAATGGGAGAATGACGCACGGGGCACTGCCTGTTGATCTTGCCATTCACAAGCCAAGCGTTGTCCTATTTGGGTACGCAGACCTTCAATGTCACCAGCACTCAGCAAGTATGTAGGTGCTTCTGGATCACCACCTCTCACTAACTCCTGTGTAAACGCCACCAGGTATACCCCACAGTCGGTGATGTTTGACTGCTGGGGTAAGTGAGAAGGTAGCTTATAACCAGGTGAATATGGAGCCAACATGCAATGATAAGTAAGTCTTACCTCTGATCGCATATGCTCATCTGAATTCTGACGCCAAATGCCAGAAATTTCACCTCGATCTGAGCAATGTGACTCCCATGCAAGAAAGCATAAATGCGCTAGGATATCACACAGTGAGACAAAAACAGAATATATAGAGGGCTTAGTGACACAAACCTCATAGATGTGCTTGTGCATAAGCACATTGCGGGTCATGCTATCATATATGCGAATCAACATGGTTTGCATGTTAATTGCTACCAGTATCCAATGCCTTTTTTTGGCAATAAACCATGGAAGGAGAAGTCTTCCATAATTAAATACATCACACTAAAACATATTCAAGTCAGCTGATTTACTGATAAATGTGATAAGAGAGACCTACATCAGGTACCCAAGAGGTGAGCTTACTTCCCTTTTTTCTTCGTCCTCTCCCCTGTCCTGGAGGCCCAAATGTAGCTGTCAGAGGGGCATCACGAATGCGATCAGCAAGTATAGTGTCAAAGATCTTAAAACTGGCCAGATCTGAGGTACTGGTATGGCAATCCAGGGTGTAGAGGTGAAAGTAGCTGTTGATCACCGTTTCAGAAAGTTCCCCCTGTGAGCGCAAGGCTTGGAGTTTGGCAGCATTAAGTGGGTAGATGCCATTGACCGTAAACCCTAACAGTTCATAGTCACACAGGGCCAGAAACAGTAGCTTGCTCTTGTCTGAGGCGCTTCTGGTTGTGTCCTGAAGGATGTGTAAGAAAGTGAATGAGATTTTTAGATTTAGAACAGGAAACAAACCACCGGTGGAATTGAGCCTGAAATTTTGAAGGTCTTATGAGAGGGTGACTAAATCCAACCCTGTGTGTGAGTGGTTAGGCTGCGAGTGAAAGGCGAAACATTACATTATTGTGCATGTTATGAAGAGCTATTGAGCTAAGCTTGTGTTGGGCCATTGCCTGGGCAACTTGCTCTATAGTCAATCCTTCATCGCCGCACACATAGGACACATAAATTGTGGCAAGCATTTGCTTGATGTCTGCTGGTCGAAGTTGGTATATGTCCCTAGTGTCTGCATGCAGCAAAAGTGTGAGAGCGATGATAACTACCCAGAAGCCACAAGTGCTTGAATCGTCCTGGAGATGTGTAGGGAATGAGACATAAGGAGTATCGAGCGGAATCTGCCATATCTCAATGTCAAGAGGGTTCTCAACATGGTTAATGGCATGGGCTTACAGGTGGTGTGCCGGCCGGCAGAAGGTAATTATGGATCACCCACTGATCTACAATGGTGGAGTGGCCCTGCATATCTGCTGTTGGGTTGTAATGTGTGCATGCATTACGAGGGGTACTGCCAAGTGAATGGTAGAATAAGGTCCAGTGATTTTGATGGAGATCCATAAACATGATGTGCATAAATGGAGTTCGTTCATGCTGTTCAAGCAGCGACTGACAAAAGGGGGGTTTCTGACCAAGGAGTTAGACATCACACATGAAGCTTATGGATGTGAAAACTATACCGTGCCGCCGCTCAATGCTTCTGCGAAGCTAGTGGACATTCCAGGAGAAATGCAGAACCACGTGCGGAGTCCACATGCTGTGCTGAGTGAGTTGAACATTTCAACAAACACCATCATCTCCTCAATTCTGAGCCAGTATTCCGGGTTGTCCCACCGCAAGCAGTCAGCAGACCAAATTGCTAGGTCTTTGGCAGTAAGATCATCAAGGAGATGTCTGGGTTCAACGTCAGGACTCAATCGGACAAGTTGACTCGAAAGGGGTTTGGTGCTTGAGCCTGCAATAGACTCATCAGGTGTCCCATCGAGAGGACCAGCAACTCCCAGCGTGAACTGTCCAGGAGGTTGGCCTAGCACCTTGCGCCTAGCCAGGTGTTTCCGTAATGCAGGTGTGTCTGTCATAACACTGTTCATCAAACGTTTGGTTGGCTTTCTACAGGGCTTTCTGCTGAATTGCGGAACCACGCGTCGTTTCGTTGGAGATCGCCATGGCTGCATGGGGACCACTGGGGTTGGCTGTCCATGGGCAGAAATAGGAGTAGAAATAACTACATAATTTATAAATATCATGCATGCCAGGTCAATTGATGCTCACATTGATTTTTCGGAGCTGGTGAACCACCATCAAGCTCGGCCAACACAACAGGCTCTGTCGAACTTGATGATTGAGGGTCTTCATCAACAACGGTGTATGTAGCCTGGTGTGCGTACACCTTCTTCAGGCATTGATCGATCTCGGCATCCCAGACTTTATCAGATCGCTGACGTGTCTGAGGACGTTTCCCTTTGTCCTGCGTGAGTGGTAGGCGTTTTTGATTGCTAGTTTCGAGCGCTGCATTTATTTAGCTGTGTGACTGATATCTAATGTAAACAGTGTACTGCACCTTTCCATTCAGAAGCCGGTCCATTTGACACTTGCAATTTACCAGCTAGAAGGTGAGCGCAATACTTCCCTGTTTGAACCCATGCATCACATGTACAGCTTGGTGCAAGAATGTCAACCTTGAAAGCCCCTGGCGTTTTGGAATCCCTGGCGAACATGCCATTCAGGACCTGGGCATGCAGAGTACTAGCATTCCCACTCACGGTAATGCCAAAACTTGAAAACGGCCATGTGATCCTACCTGATGCACGAGACCGGTATCCCACAGTTGATGAGCTTCGTAGTTTAATTGCACAAGGTCGCGAGGCTCATTCCGAGGGGTAGAGGCCCAGAATCTGTAGTAAGGAAAGAATTCATTCAGAATAATCCCAGCTAAACGATCGATCCTTCCAGAAAACATGTCAGAGACATATGCTATCATATTCACTCGAACTCACCGTTTATTCTTGCGGTTGTCCAGAAATACCGAGTCAAAAACACGAAAACCTCATTCAATCCAGTTATTCACATTCCATGTGCCGTCACGAGTCTGTCCAGCGGCGAGCCCAATATCTGTGAAGTGCTCTGAGTTACCATACCCAGTGAGCATGTTATCTCATCACACATATTTGTTTGATGCCTCACCTATCCACTCCTCTGTGAACCAGTTGCGGCTGAAGTAGTCACGCACCCATGCCGATTGCTGTGTTCAGACTTGAGCAGTTGACTTTGACATTCCCCGTTTGCGCATGCCCAGCTTCTGAGGGTCATCTGACTGCGAGCTCTCAGAGTCTGCGCTTGAATCAGAATCAGAAACATGCACGGCCACTTGGTCATCTTGTGACATGATTAACTTGTCAACCTGTTCCAGGAAAGTGTCCCTTGCAGCTGGCCAAGAATCCCAAGTTCGGCAGCGCTGGAGACCACGGAAAAAGATCAGGATTTCATACTTGATCTCCTGCGAAATCCTGGGACATGTGCTCTTAGGCTTGTCATCGCCGTCCCAACGTAAGATCGCCTGTATGACATGAAACTGGCACAGCCGGATATATGTGTCGGGAAATGCTAAATTTGTGGTCTTTTCAGAGGACAGCCATACGTAGCATACAGATAGTCGACTTACCTTGCTTGATGGCTTTGAGCTCAGACCTACACTTATCAATCATGAACTTTGGGATGTGCCAGCCTTCCTTGACAATGCCCCTGCAAAGCCTCACGATTTCGGCCCTGTCGGCTTCTCCAGGGTGCTCGATGCTGCTTGTATCTGCCATGGTACTGTATGAGATTAAGAAAATATGACTATTGGACCCATATCGTACCTGCGTTAATCTGTTTTGCTCGTCGTCCTACCTTGATCTTGGTAGCTTCCAGGTACGTGGCTAAGGTCTGCGTGCGCACATTTGCAGACAGTAATACAGATCCTACGTACATCATAGTAGACAAAACGTTGCCATTAGATATAATATGCCATAGCAATGCACAGTGACTGACCTGGAACGAAGTGTTGATGCTCATTGACCGCAATCAGGAATGTCACGGCTGCACGATTTTCATTTTTATTGCGCTAGCTAGTATCTGCGGCCAAACCATCACGCGTGCCATGGAGAATTAAATTCTCGAGGGTGAAATTGTCTGCCATAGCGCATGTGAATCGCGACAGACTGTCAGGCTTGCGGGGATTATGAGGGATGAAACTTCGAAATAGGTAGGTATGATAAATTCGACAGATATATTCATAGACCTACTTGTAAATCTTGAGGGGATTGCGATTCTTGAGAATTACGACGGCAGTGAAAGGATCCTGATCCAGACGTGCTCGGCGAACGACGGCAGGTAACAACTGTCTGATCTGTTTGGCAGTTGGCCTACGGAATGCTGGGAAGTTGTCGGTTATGTCAGTTGGGGCATTTGTTGGTCTGGAAGTGGGCAACGGGTTCCGGTACTGGTTAACTAGCTCTGCAATGGATTGTTTTGTAAGTTTCTTATTGTACTTGCCATAGGTAAGGCACGTACCACGCATAACCGTTGTAGCCTTGACACCTACCAGCCTCAGCCATTCAGATACCAGGTTACGCAAACGCCGTGACCAAAGCAAGTTTTTCGGATTTGCGTCTTCGTGGGTACCGGATTGCCAAACGGTGACCCGAGTCAAGTCGTCAGCATAAGCCTCAAGCTGCATGATCATATTGTTAGTACTACAATAATTAAATCAAAACGAGCCCGTACCATGAGTCTCACTTGACCTGGGCATTGTTTCCAACGGTTTTTGCGTTGCACGAGAGGATTAGAACATTTATCTTCCTGATCGGACTCTGTCGCAGAGTCAGATGTGTCTGATACCAAGGCACAGGCTCCTCGGCACTTGTATTCAAACCGGGCAACGACCCTCCTTTGTAAAATGGCTGCCTCACGTCCCTGGAGTGAAAGTCCAGATGTTTCATTCCAGAACAGGATGAAGGGACGTGCCCTGACATCAACGGGTGTGTCGTTCGGATGTCCAAACCACGACTGGTCAACAGACACAGAAGTGGTGGCCCTGTAGGGGTTATAGTCATTGCACTATAATGTCAATCATTTTATTAGTATGCACATATATAATTCCTGATAACTTACTTGAGCATCAAACCAATCCGGCAGCTTGGTGGTGAGGACATGACCCACATCCTTCCATACCGGCGCCAGGCGTTGGACGGAGTCCAAGAGAAGGGGCTTGTTGGATCGGTTTGTACTGAGATCAGGGGGAGGGAGACTGTGAGCTTCAATTACCATATCTAGATACGCACGCCGTCTTGGAGTGATGATGATGTCGGACTCGGAGTCGTTTGAAGAGGTGATGGAAGCCGTGTGGGGACTCTCTGCAGGGGGGCTGCTAGTAGTATTGAAGATGCGAAGGTTGTCATTCCGGGTTTGCCGTCCAGGTTTACGGAACTTCTTAGGCGGTCGACCGGGGCGTCGTGTGTTAGGCGGCATGTCGATTTATTGAAGAGAACGTATCGTGCGCTGTTATATAGCTGAGGGGCGTCAAAGAACACTGAGAAGTTCAGTATTCACACAGTATATGCTTAAGACAGACAAACCACAAAGTGACATAGTCCACCGAGACATACACAGTGGACAAACAACAAAGCGACGTTGTCCGCGTTAGGCGTAACCAAGATACGCCGTGTCCACCTTGCGCTTAGGGATATCCAAGGACAAGAGTAGCATCATGGGTGATGCGATGGTTAGATGAAGGGGGCACCACCTCGATATTAGTCCTAAACGTACACTATAACGGCATGATAATGATTAGAACGGTCCCCGGGCCCGTGGGCATACTTTACACAATTTCTCTTACCATAATTGGATCCTATATGGTGACTTGGTGCATGTGTACGGACATCATCTCAAGGCTGAAAAAGTAGGCCGAACCCGATATCTTGAGTGGCATGGCGCCCGGATCAACAAACTAGTAATTTTGCCGTATAGTGCTCAATTCGGGCAACAAAACGAGCCCCCACTCGTGATTTTTGGGTGAGTATATGGAGAGCTAGAGAAAGTTGAGACAGAAAGGACATCTGGGTGGGACATTAATTTATTGTGGACGAGACAAAAATGTGGCCAACGCGGGACCAAAATGCTTCCGCGTTGAGACAATGCCCCCTGACGCGTCGTGACATGCGGCTGGTTGTCGGAGACAAAAATGCATTCCCACGAGACATTATTTGTATTTCCGAAACCATTGGAGACCATCCAGTCACGCGTAACCTCTCGTCTTCTTTCTCACGCACACTATATTCTCCAAACGATATCCTGCAACATTACTGTA